>CM077161.1:175180945-175462000 GCA_039583875.1 Platanthera guangdongensis
AACGCGTCGGCCCCTCCAGGCACGATGAACGACATCTTTCACCCGGTACTTCGTTAACATGTACTTGTTTTTTTTTTGATGACATCTCGGTATACGTTCTTTGTGGCAGGAGCATCTACAGAACGTCCGTCAGACATCGGCTACTCTCTGACACCACCACCTCAAGCTCACCCAACGAAGGGTTCCGGAGGTGTGTTACTTAGGGCACACCATTTCCGCTGCAGGAGTTGCGATGGACAGCGACAAGATCTAGGCGGTTCTCCGGTGGCCCTCATCATCTCTCTGCGATGTTCGCGGTTCCTAGGCCTGGCAGCGTACTACCGGCGGTTCCTCCAGGGCTACGACATGATTGCCGACCCCTCGCTCTGCTCTTGAAGAAGTCAGCCGAGGGCCCCTTCGAGTGGTCGGCAGCAGCCTCCGCCGCCTTCGTCGCTCTTCAGCAAGCTCTGGTTCGTGCCCCGTTGTTAGCGATGTCGGACTTCTCCCAGCCCTTCCTTGTGGAATGCGACGCGTCAGACGTGGGCGTGGGGGACGTACTCATGCTAGGCGGCCGCCGGTGGCCTATTTTAGCCGCGCATTGTCGGATACCATCCGCAGCCGATGAACGTACGAGAACGAGCTCATGGGCCTCGCCCTCGCAGTGCAGCACTGGAGGCCCTACCTCATGGGACGACGATTCATGGTCTGCACCGACCACCACAACCTCCGCTACCTCCTGCAACAGAAGATTGCTACGCCTGCCCAGCAGGTGTGGGTGGCCGAGCTACTGGGCTATGACTTTAGTATCGAGTTCCGGCCCGGGAAGGCGAACCACGCAGCAGACGCTCTCTCGCGCAGCCCCATACTTGCAACCATCTCCCGGCCGGTCTGGGAGGATGTTGACGCCCTCCAACGAAAAGTGGAAGCAGACCCGGCACTCAACGATATCCGGACAGCACTCCTTGCAAACACCTCCGCCCACTCACCTTACTCCTTGGTGGACGGCCGCCTACTCTTCAAGGGACGCCTCGTACTCGCCTCATCCCCCCTAGCATTCCCCGACTATTAGCGGAGTTTCATGCCTCCCCGACTGGGGGACACACAGATGCTTACCGGACGTACCGACGGCTGGCAGCCTCGCTCTATTGTCCTCACATGTTTCGACAGGTCAACGCCTTCGTGGCCTCCTGCCTCGTCTGCCAGAAGGCCAAGTACGAAGCCATTTTTCGAGTGGTCTACTTCAGCCCCTTTTGATCCCCGACCGCGTATGAGACGATATCGCCATGGACTTCATCACAAGGCTGCCCGCTCCCAAGGGTACGACTGCATTCTGGTCATAGTGGACCGGCTCTCAAAGTATGCACATTTCATTCCCCTCTGCTATCCTTACACTGCAGCACAGTCTCCGACAACTTCATCCAGGGGGTTGTGCACCTCCACGGATTTCCCCGGTCGATCGTAAGCGACGGGACCCTCTCTTCCTGAGTACCTTCTGGACGACATTGTTCCGCCTGCAGAGCACCCGACTACGCATGAGCACAACATATCATCCCAGACCGATGGCCAGTCAGAGGTCCTTAACCGGTGCTTAGAGACTTACCTCCGCTGCTTCGTGGGGGAGCAACCGCGCAGTTGGGCCAAGTGGCTCGGGTGGGCCGGTACTCATTACAACACCGCCCACCATCAGAGCGGCCAACACTACTCTGTTTGAGGTCGTTTACGGGTCGACCTCCCCCGTCCATTGTCCGACACCTTCCAGGGGAATAAATGCCAGGTGGAAAAGCCTGGCCACCGCTCTTCACCACAGGGACACTATTCTGAATCATATTGAAGCACCACCTCCAATGAGCCAAACAGAAGATGGTTTCCTTTGCCAACAGAAACGTCGGGACCTCTCCTTTGAAGTAGGAGAGAGAGAAGGTCTTCATGAAGTTCCACCCATACCGTCAGCTTTCGGTGGCCCTCCGACCGTACCCAAAATTGGCCCCCCGATTCTTCGGGCCATTTGAGGTCCTCGCCCGCATCAGGGCGGCCGACGCTTATCGCCTACGCCTCCCAAGCGGGAGCCGCATCCACCCGGTCTTCAATGTCCCGCAGCTACGACGATTGGTGGGCGAGCACGGCCACCACGGATCACATCCCGGCCGATCTCGACCTTTCCGTGGAGGCGCCTTGCTACCCACCTCGATCTCGATCGTCGATGCCGCACTCCGAGGGACCATACATCAGAAGAGGTTCTTGTGGCTTGGACCAGTCACCCCGACTCAGATGCGACGTGGCTTCTCAGGATGACTTCGCCGCCGCCAGTTCGCCGATTACTGCCTTGAGGACAAGACACATTTTTCAAATGGCGGCATTGTTACAGATCTGCACGAGGACGAGCCCAAATGGCAAGTCTACACAGCGTCGGGCGAAAATATCACATGGGCCCCACCGAGATCGCGGAGAATATTTAACGTTTATTCTATTCTATGTTTAACATTTATTCTATTCTATATTTGGTTGTCACAATTTTAGTATTTCTCGTTTTCCTTTTGTATTGTTTTCCTTTTGTATTCGCTTCTCGTCTCTAGAAGAGGACGGCAAACGTTGTAATCTTCATGTTGGGATGAATGTATGTTTCTTCCCTCTTCTAAATTTTTGACCCTAACCTCTCTCTCTCTCCCCCCCCCCCCCCCACTCTCTCTCTTCTCACGGTCTCAATTCAGCCGCCCACCTTCCTCGTCGACCGAGCCCCCCATCATAGACCAATAAAGACTTGGAATGAAACTATAAGGAAAGACATGTACTTAGGCATTAGTGAGATTATGACAAAAGATAGGACACAATGGCGACAAAGGACCCATATAGCCGACCACACTATAGTGGGATAAAGGCTCGAGTGTTGTTGCTTCTTTCGGTAGCCATAGAGGCTAGAAAATGATAATTCAAAACTTTTCATCAATTACTATTACTATTCTATATCTGTGGACCATGATTTTTTTGTTTATGAATTTCAAATTTAGCATCTACACTAACCGATGGACAGTTCTTGTGCAGGTGTTAAGAAAATACTTCAAAGAACTTTTGTATGTTTCTGTAATTGGTGAAAATTGTTTGTTGCAAAAGCTAGTAGTTTACACAGACTCTGAGGAGGATAAGGCATCTCTTATGGTACGAAATTGAATATGAAAGGTGAATTTTGATATTACACTCAAATTTTATCAACATTTTTCCTGTTCTTCCTGAAAATTGTTAGTAAAGAAAAGCTATGTTCCCTTCTTTCTGTTGTGGGATTTCTGGTACTTCTTTGAGTTATTTTTGTCCTCTTTAAAATGAAATAATTATGTTTTTCTTGGAAAATGAGTGCTATAAACTGGGGACGAAATAAAATTTTGTAGCATTTTATGGCATCTTAATTTTTGGGAGTAGAAAGAAGAGAAAAAAACACTTGGGGTTTGTTTGGTGCAGTGTTGTTTAGAGGCCACTCTCATTATGATGTCTGGGAACTTAACATCCCCTTAAGCCTTATACATTTTTTAGTATAGGGTATTTATGTGGAAATTGTAAAAGAAACATTTCAAATTGGTCCATCTATTAGCATAGTCATCCATTTCTTTTAACAAGAACTAGGAACATATGCAAAAACCTTTTTTAACCATTTTCAATTCTTTAGAAGGAGATCCAAGAAGATAAACTCAGGAGTGAAAAATTAAAGATTCAAACAGCAGTGGGTTTCAGGCATGTCATTGATCTTCTTATGTCTGAAAAGAAGCTTATCGTAGGTCACAACTGTTTTCTTGGTATGTTTCTTAACTTTTGGTAACATTTTTTTGATGTTTTATGAAAGCTTTACCTTATTGTTTCCATATGAAACAGATATGGCCCATATATATTACAAATTTATCGGTCCGCTTCCTTTTTCAATGGAGGAATTTGTTTTATCAGTCAACAAGATGCTTCCTAATATTATTGACACAAAGCACCTCATAACTTCCAATCATGTAATTCAGCATTTGATGAAACAAAGCAGGAAGTCGTTGTCATCTGCGTTCTCCGTTTTGTGCCCACAAATTCATTCAGATTCTCAGAATTCTGCTTCTAATTCATTTGTCAAAGTTGATGTTCAGTCTGATGAACCGGGGTAATATTCTTTTTCTTTATTTATGCGTGACTCCATTTATGTTTTACATCATCATTTATTTCTATTAGTCATAACTGCCTATGCACAACCATGGTGACATAATAAACTGCACTTAATCTTTAAACATGCACTAATCTACACACACATGTAGACTTTGTTTTTGTTGTAAGAATATTCAAGTGGTTGGATCTCACTTTGAAAAAGGGTTTTCTAATATTTGTTTTGTGGAAAGTGGGTGAAATGGGTAACTAATTCTTGAAACTTCTTTTAAAAAGGCGAGGGTTGAGTATTTATTTTAAGGAATGGAAAGTCTCCTTCAATTTTATGCTTATAATATTAAATCAATGGAAGCCTTTATCCCACTAAGTGGGGTCGGCTATGTGGATCCTTTGTCGTCATTGTGCCCTATCTTTTGTCATCTCACTAATGCCTAATGGTATGATAGATTATAATATTATTTTACTTAGAATTATTATTAAGTTGTGAGAACTAAATTTGAATGTGTAAAAGTGAAACTCATTATTGTATTTATGGATTGAATTCATAAGAAGGTGAGTTCCTCTGCAAGAAAATCAAATGCTGTTTCAATTTATTTCAAGCCGACTCAAATTCATAATGAACATCTGAAATACTTGTGGTGATACAAGTTGACCATCAGTGTGTTCATTTCTTATGTTTTAGGCTCTATTTATTTGGGCGTTTTGGTGCTCCGTTTTGGGCAAACGCCGCCGGAAGCGGGTAAACAAATGAACCTCCGGCGACGTTTGCTCCGTTTCCACCCGCCGCCTTGAGAAACGCCCCAAAAAGCTCCGTTTGGAGCAGCCACCTCCCTCCTCCATTTCGAACACTCCGTTTCCACCCGCCGGATCGACCCGCCACCGCCGACACATGAAGCCTTAATAAATATGCAAACCAGTGTTGTAGATGTTGACCGATATAAAGGCTTTGAGGAAAAAATTTAACATTATAAGCAAAAATGTTATTTTTAAAAATATCACCCGTTATATCAGTTTTACCCAATATATCAAGCGATATCTCGCTGCACAAATATTTGCGAGAGTATTTTAAATATATTTTTTTCAATCCTTTTAAGCGATCGAATGGTAATATTTTGTTTCGTGCTTCATTTCATGAATCTCTCTAAGCCTAGCTTCGACGAATTTCTCATCTCACTTTCATTTGATGCTCTTTATGTCATTTACTATCGTTAACGTATCTTTCTTTTTTAATTTATAAGCATACATTGTGTACATGCGTTTTTTGTGTAATTTATAAACTTATATAAGATGTATAATTGTACACACACACTATATATACATATATATATATATATATATATGAATTAATTTATTAAAATATTTAAATCCGATATTATAAAATATCTCTGATATATCCCCGTCATTTGATATCTGACATTTCAAACTCAAACTGACATGAACTTGACATCCGATATCTGCAACCTTTACGTAGACACATGAAAATGTTAGGGCGGTATGATTCACAGGCATTGTAGTGCTATGTTATGTTATTTATAGGTATGTTTAAATAGAATTTGTAAAAGCTTACTGATTTGTTTAAGTTATTAAGTCCAATATCCCCTACCACTTGCTCATTGACAAGGTGGACGCCCTGAGTGCACAAAACTGAGTATGGCTAGATTTTTCTTTTCAAGAGAGCCATGGAGTCACACATGAGCATGTGGTATTATTCAAGTAAACCAGACAAGGTTGAGCTGCGGGATTGATTAGGCATAAACATTGGTTTTGAGCTGACCGCTCTTGGGTTGATGGTGTAGCTTTGTTGGTTATGGAGTTAAGTTCGTGTGTTTTGAGAAAAAGTGAGAAAACAAAAGGTGGATTTTTTTTATTTTTCTCACTCTAATGATGAAGAAAAAGAGCCTAAGAGCCTAATTCTAGTGTGAGGGTGGAAATTTTGTGTGCGCGCCAAATTATAAATTGTAACTAGACTCAAACTATTAAATATATCTTTCCTCAGTCCTGCACATACATGCTCATATATTTAAGATTTTTTATGCCCTCTTACTGGTTTCGTTATTGGTCAATGATTTTTCATCATTCAGATCATCTTACTGGAGCTCAGGTGCGAAGCATGAAGCTGGCTTTGACGCTTTCATGACCGGCTGCGTCTTCGCTCAAGCTTGCAGTCATTTAGGCGTTAAATTCGAGCAAAACTCTCTCGTAATGGATCTCCCAGGAAATGACAAGCTCAAGAGCTACTTGAATATCTTATACCCAAGCTGGAGCACCGGAACAGTAATCGATTTAACCACTGGCACCGAAACCTCAGCTTCGGGCCACATACGCAAATATCCTAAAAGAGAATTTGCAAACATCGCTCTTCTGTGGGGCTTCTCCTCAAAGATTAAGCCAAAGGATGTTGAAGAATGCATGCGCAAGTTTTTCGGCAAAGATTCGGTGATATCTGTGTTTTTTCTCGATAAAACCGCAGCTTTTGTACAGTTCAACAGGAAGGAATTGGTGAATGAGCTCATGGTGTTGAAGAACACTTTGGAGAAAGAGGATGGCCTGATATCCGTGCTGCATCCTTTTTCGAAGCTTTTGGAAGGTGGGAAACACTCGTGTCGCGATTACGAGTCGTACAAGGAGATCTGCGGCTCTTCCATGTCGAAGTTTCTGTTTGCCGACCAAGCGGAAGCAACCGTCATCCGACGGAAGTCTAAAATAGCGTCCATCTCGCTCGAAACTTCCTCGCCGGAACATCAAATTTCAAGTAAAAGTGATTCGGAAATACGAAGTGGACATCTTTTTTCTTTTGAAGAGATATTGAATCCTTTGTGAGGTTGGGAGGCACCTCCAGCATGAGAGATCCACCCCCACCCCCCACCCCACCGGACCCCACCCCGCCCATCTCCTCCTCTCGGTCGTCCTTTCTCTCTGGTGCTGATTCTGAACTCTGTTCTACAACAATATAATTTTCACCCCTATGATTAAATTTTCAGCCCCATATGATCAATTCTGCCTACTAGTTGTTGTTGCATATCCTTCTTGTGATTAAGAAGTTTGAATCTTTTGATTGAGTATTGCTAGAGAAATTTTGGTAAGCTAGTTGTCATTCTATGTAAAAAAAAACTCTAGTTCTTATTTTTCTTATATTTTTGGTAAACTATATGGAATTTCTACCAAAAAAACATTTTGTTATGTGCCTAGATATATAAGCAGAAATGATTCAATTGTGGGGTTCTAAGCATCTGATTTATTTTTTTGTGTGGATATTCTTATGTTGATCAATGCCTTTATTTATTAATTTTTTATTATTAACATGGACACTAATTTTGCTCAAGGCCATTTTTCCCCTCTTCCTCTCTTGGTTACAGGTGCAAGAATTTGCCAGAAGATAATCAAAAGCTGGTGACTGCAGCAAAAAAGAGAGAATCTTTATTGTTGAGGAAAGAATCAAAGCATGAGTAGGTAATCTCAGTCTTCACTGTGCTATAATTACCCGGTGTTATCCGCAAAAGATTCGGGATTTTTTGATCTCCGTGGCGAAATCATGCAATTTTGATCGAAATATCGGACTGCACCCTCGAAGTCAAACCCCATTGTCCGAGATGAGCTTACATTTTCCCCTTCTTCAATTGTAGGGTTTTAGTTGAGTTAATTGCTTGTTGTGTCACTAGAGAAGTTTTACTCTCATGTTTGAGTTGCCTTTGTTTTAACTGTGAAGTAGGTGTCAAATTGTTGTCTGACTTCAGTTCACTCACCATTACACATTTGAGATGCCTCCATTAGGCGTGCCAGCCATCTCGTGCTGCTAACGACAGTGCCCTGATCACGACGTTGCTTTTGCGTGATGACTCTCCCACCACTCGTAGTCCTCCGAGTATATGATTAGTATCTCATTTTCTTTTTTCCTAATTATATATTCTATTTATACTTGGTATTTATAGTATTGTATGATAATAAAAATAAGCAAAAAAATTATATAGATGCTCCAATTATTGAAGTAAACTTGGAATATTATTAAATATAACTCAGTATAATAAGTATATTATGTTAGAAAATAGCAGGTGTGCACATTTTCTATCTGCATTGTGTTGCGATGCCATATTTAGGTGTGGGTTTCATCTCCATCCGAGTCCAAATAGATAGTATTCATTTAACGGTTCAAATTAACTCGGGGTAGATTCGATTTGTTCACTAATCTCATCCTTTTATATTTTTTCTTTAATAAAAAATTTATCCATTTTGATAAAGTGGGAATCAATCATCGCCGTGAAATGGACATTCATTTTAGATCCCAAATGGAGATCTTGATTCCATATTTAGGCTCCGTTTCGGTGGTCTTTTATTTTCACCGGTCAAGTGGTTACAAGCAGTCGTAACCGCTTGACTGGTTAAAATAAGTTCCCCCAAACGGAGCCATAGTTGCTTCAAATATCTGTTATTGTGTGCGGTGAAAAATAATATTGCTGCCATTATCTCATTATGGGTCGCCGGCCGTATATTGTATTGATTAATTTGATTGTGTTACATAGGAATTTTTTTTATATAATAATACTTGCATCATAGATTTAAGTTTCTCTACTTGGATGGTCGCACAATATCTAGGCTCTGTTTGGCGCGGCTGTAGTGACTGTAGAAGTAGTGGTAGGACGCAGTGGTGGAATAATCAGCCGTTTTGCAGAGTGGTGATAGAATCTGCGAATCTGTTTAAAACAGCATTTGCAGTGTTGTTATTAATTTAATAACCTATAAGAGTATAAGTTATAATATAACTTATAATATAATTTAATATTAATTTAATATAATAAATTATAATATATTAATATTAATATAATAACTTATATATATTAATATAATAACTTATAATATATTAGTTATTTTAATATTATAATTTTTTAATAATAAAAAAATATTTTTTTTATAAAAAAATGGCTGCTATTTCCTAGTCAGAAAATTTCCGAGATTTAAAAATAGCGGGCCACTGCTATTTTTAATGGTGACATCAACCACTGCTGCCCGTTGAATTTCTGTTTGGCGCGGCGGTGGCAGAATCAGCGGCGTGCCGCTAGAAAATCTACTTTTTATATTATAGTTTCTTTTTTATTTTTAAAATACTTAATTACTAGTCCATAATATTTTCTTAGAAATTTAATAATATTTTTATATTATAATCTATTTTATAAATCAAGTTTTTGCAAATCAGACCAGCTGGTCTGATTGGTCGGACCGTCAATCGGAGCCCCAGCCGGTCTGGTCTCTAGGTAGGTGGGTTGATCGAAAAACTAGCAATCATAGCCGGTTCCCTGTAATCGGGCGGGTTATTGAACCCAAATTTTTTAGGTCATGGTTATGCACAAACCGATTATGGATAGGGGCAAACCAAATATGCGGGCAAACCAAGAAATTTAATGTGCAAACCGATTATATGGGAAAGCCACTTCTCTCGACCTTTGGTCTGCCCGCCTCTGCTATTATTCTCCTTCGTCTCATCCTTTGCACCCTTTCCTCTACTTCAAACACCAACAATCCCTCATTCCACTCTCCTCCTGCATCTCCAACCGCCCAACTCTCCTGTTTCATTCCACTCTCCTGGGGTTTAGGGTTTTGGTTTGCCTCAAACCTTTCTAGGATAAATTAATTAATAATTATTTAATTTTTTTTATTTTAAAATTTGATTTGCCCCTAATCAAAATAGATTTGTCCATAACAAATACTATTTTTTATCCCAAAAAATGTAGAGGGTGGAATTTGAACCCTGCCCCAAACAAACTCTAAATATGCCTTTAATGAATTAATGTTAACCACCACATCATTTGGTATTTTTTTAATTTATTGAAATAAACTATATGAAACTATGAATATACATATTTATATAAATATAAATATATTATTCATTTTAATTAATCTAATCAACTTATAAACGTCTGTATATATGTACATATAAGATATATTTATTTATATATAATATAAGCAAATATCATATTAATCGGTTCAATTTTGAATCTTTCGTTTCATCAGTTTGATATCCAGTCTAATTTTTAAAATCTTGCCATAAATAACTTGAAATTAGCGCTCCTTGAAAAGAAATTTAACAATAATCTTGCATTTAATCTCCAAAATAAATATGAAGAAAGAAACCACAAGTTTTTCTCTAAAAAAAATAGGAAGAACGCAATTTCCATGGCCGCATATTGCATGTAATTGGCAATTTTCTTTTCCAACAAAAAAAAAATTGCTCAAAATTGATCCACATTGTCGCCCGCATTTCTACTAATGGCTTCCTTCTTAGGTTCCGTTTGGCACGGTGGCGACGGTCATGAATATGAGGGTTAAATTGTCATTTTTTAACGCCCACCTAAGAAAACTTCATCCACTTAAATGTTCAAACGTATGATGTTAGTCTTTCTTCATCGATCTCCGGCCTAGCTCTTGAGGAACACTTGAAACCCTAGCAGCCATAAAACATTTAGGATTTAGAGTTTAAAGTTTAAAGTTTAATTGGCAAAGGCTAAAGGACGAGGACGATACAAAAGAGATATTCTTACACCCACGTCGATCTTGAGATAATCGTTGTTGCGGGCATATTCCACAATAAACGTAGCATATCGAATCAAAACAGACAGAAATCAGATGCATCCAGATGTCACACTACAAGAAAAATGCAAATTAGAAAGAAAATTTAGAAAGGAAAAAAGAAATCTCTTGTCAATTACCAACAAATTTATCAAGGAAGGTTAGTTTTGACATCTCCGACAAAAATAGAAGCAACAAATTATAATATGTTACCATTTTTATAAATCATTTGAAAATAATAAATGCTGAATATTAGAATGTTACCATCAAGAGTCATTAACATCTTATGTTGTTTAAGAAATTAAAGAAGTTTTCCTTTTTTTTTAAATTCTTCTTCTTCCTGATTTCTTTCTGCTCCGGCCGCGCTCTAGGCGTTCGTCGGGTTTTAGTGGTTTTCTGTTGGACATAGCATATATATATATATATATAGAAGAAAAAGAAGTATCGCCGTAGATACGATGAAAACTCACCTTAAATTATGATGATCAGCCTCATGAAGGTAAATTAGGGTTAGGGTTTAGGGAGAGGATGGCACATAAAAGAAAGATGACAGACAGAGCAGAGAGCACACTCGCTCTCAATGGCGAATCCGAGATTTATCGACATTGCGGGACTGTGCTCTCTCTCTTCTGTCACCTCTTCTAATTGAGTCCATCCCCTCCCATCTTCATCCTTCCACTCTTCTTCATGCATATGCTTATCCCTGCAAAATATATATTACATTGCTAAACCCTAAGAGAGAGAGAGAGAGAGAGAGATTTTGATATATAAGTATATAAAAAATCATATTACTTTTTAAGTGCTAGAGAGAATTGTTTTTGTTCATATATATATATCCAAAACATAGAATATGTGAAACCATGAATGAGAGAGAGAGAGAGAGAAATTTGTATCCCGTTTGACGCGGGTTTTTTTTATACGATGAATTTGAGCAAAAACTCTAGCATTATCACGTTCACGACCGCCACCACCCGGCCAAAAAGATCGAGTCTTGATATATAATTCATAAGAATCATAGAATAAGAAGGTTGACAAGAAATATAAAGATTATTTAACACAAGCCATAGAATGAAAATAATAATAATTGCAATAAAATTAGGAAAATGATAATATTATATTTATTTTTATTCCTCCTTTCAACTCTTCTTCTTCATGTAGCACTACCAAAAAAATAAAGAATATGCAACTAAACTTAAAGAGAGATTTTTGATATAAAATTATATAAAAAAATCATATTAATTTCAATATTGCAATATAATAAGTAAAACTATGCTCTCTCTCTATATATAAATAATATAAATAATTTAAATAATTTAAATGAGAATGTTATGGAGATTATTGGAGGAAGTGAGAGAGGGCGGTGAGGAGATACAATATTTATAGCCAGTGGAGGGCAAGATTCACTGGCTATAGCCGGTCAATGGGAGTGTTTAACGTTACGTCCGGGATCAAGAAAAAGGATACCTGCGTCGCCGGAGGCAGGGACGTCATAAATGGTAATAAAAATATTTAATGATGACTAAATTTGGGGGGTTGTTTCCCGGCTACCGCAGGTGACATTTTGTTGCTTGCTTTCAATGGTGAGATGGCGTTCCACGTCGTCTAAAATTTCATTGTCGGGATCTGACCGTTGGATTGAGTGCTTGAGAATCCATGTGGGTGGCAACGATGGTGACACTTAAGTTGCTATTGAATGCTTGCTTGTGAAATGATTTGCTTCAATTTCCAAAATTTTAAAAATTAAATAAATAGGTTTGTGACAAGATCCTATCCAACGGTGATAAATTGGTGATTGTTAACCGCAACCCGTCATTTTACTAGTCGCACCCCAAAATCTTTCAATTTTTCGTGTCTTTTCGGAATACGCCTTGTACATGCAATATCAGGAAAAGTGTTCAACACCAAAGTTGTAGATATCGACGAGATCTAAAACTTTCGTGTTGATCACTTTTCTTAAAAATGCATGCACAAAGCGTACTTTGGAAATATGCCCAGATTTTGCGCCTTTTCAAAATACGCCTTGTACATGCAATTTCAGGAAACGTGTTCAACACGAAAGTTGTAGATCTCGTCGATATCTACAACTTTCGTGTTGAACAATTTTCCTGAAATTGCACGTACAAGGCGTATTTCGAAAAGACGCGAAAAAATGAGAGATTTTGGGGTGCGACTAACCAATTACGGGTTGCGGTTAAGAATCACCTCAATTATTATTTACTTCGGGGAAATTTTATTAGGTTCCGATCACGAACGCCAGCTGGCATCCGGGACCAATGACCACGCACTTTCTCCGTAGTGCAATGGTATTTTGCGAGGATTTGGATTCCCTGGAGTTCATACGGACAACTTCAGGGTGAAGTTAGATTCATCTCGCACGTTGGATTGAAATCCAAAATCCGAGAATTCTCGTTTTTCTTTTCCATATTTTTATTATTTTTATTTTTTTTTTTTTTCTCTTTTAGCGTCTAAATTCATCTCGCCACAACATTGACGAGATGAATCGTTCTTGTGCGTCGATCGAACTCCACCCTGAAGGGGATCCGGATCCATGTTGCGAGGACCAATAAGCTCTCAAACACTATTGGTTTCGTACAGTCAAGTCACTGTCTGGTAGAGAAGATCAGATAATTAGGTTGAGGATACGCACGGTTCTCACCGTACGGAATAAAATACAACTCTATGATCTGCGAACTTACGGCGGAGATTTTTTTTTTGAAAATACGAGCGTAAAATGACAATCTCATAGCACATAACTCACGGTGCTATAATTTTTTTAAAAAAAGTGTATGTAATTAGGAAATATAAGAATATCAATATATTAAAAATAAATATATATAAATGAAATGAATTGAGTTGCTATTTCATATGAATGGTTATCTCATGATGCTATAAATGAAGTCTATCTACATTTATTTGAATGCATAGTTAACAAAATAATATATATTTTGTAATTATGGCTTTGTTTGACGCAACATTCGTTATTGTAAACGTAGTGGTTATGAACTATCGTTGATAACCACACAATCTCGCCTACGAAACTTCATCCATTTTTATATTAAAAACTAATATTTTTTTCTTGTTGGTTGTCATCATTGTTGTTATGTCAATAAATATACATTCTATGATTGTTACGTTTTTCCCCAAATTCGTCTAATAAAAAAAAAATATTGCGTCAAATGAAGCCTATAACTTGAAATACATGAATCTGAATAGAAATATCATTTTACTTTCTTCAATGGAAAATGTGAATGTTGATTTATTTAGGCAATTGTTATTTGCTAACCGTGTTTGTCTATCCGCATCTTTAAAGAAAGTCAAATGTATTATTCGCGCAAACAAAAATCGCATGAACAACGAAGAAATTGTCTTTATTCTTTCACCTAGGTTCTATTCGCGCAATCATTATATGAATCATATTATGTATACACATTGAAGTTCTCAGAAGATCATCAGAGATGCTTCATCGTTGTCGGGCCCTGCTCAGTAGAAAAAGAACATCGACTACTCAACAGAAAAAAAAATATCGACTGCTAAGTTTAAAATTGATCTGTGAATAAGACATTTATGATCTTTGAATAACAATTACCTACATTTAAACACAAAATAATATAAAGACACGAATTTTGGTGAAACTAAGGAAGAGTAGGATCATTTTTATATCAAGATTTGCGCAGAATGAGATGCATTTTTACTCATATCTTGATGACAGTACACAAATAAATCGAGTGAGAGGCCGCATAATTAATAAAACAGTATATAGTTTTGTAATTATATCGTGAAATAGAATAGAAACAACATTTTTTTCAATTTCTCGGTGAAAAACTTAAAACGGTGGTTTATACATATCTATAGTACACACACGAGTGACTGGCACGGGGCTCCGCCCCTAAGGCTGACCGCGATGATACCTTAATTGCAATAGTGCAAGGGGTGCCTTGTGCCTCGCGTGACACCATCCTGACCACGGCATTGTCCCGGCGCGAATGCGCGATGGCGCTCCCGCTGCTCGGCTGCTCGCAAACTCATGAGTGTTATACTTCACTCATCGCACATTTTTGCGGGGTGCACGAGCGTTTGCAAGCGGTGAGAGAACGTGTTTTTTATTGTTGGTGAGGCCGGGAAAATCTATACTCCAAAATTCGGATCAAGTCAGTGTGAGGTTACTGATCCTGCGATCGAACTTCATGGCTCGGACAGCTAAAACAGGAGAGATAAATTGACTATAAGCACACCTCAAGTGCTCCAGCAGGGAGGTCTCACCACTACACATACCCGGAATTTTAGGGGAAACCTCCGCAACCAAAAGTTGGGAGAGGTACTAGGCCGGCATGATCTTGGTCAGTATCCAGGGACGGACCCACATAGGGCCCAGTGTGGGCGGTCGCCCATACTGATTTGAAAAAATATTGCTTTTAAATAGTAGTAAACATGTTTTTTATTTGTTTGATTTTAAAAATATATATAATACTATTAACAAAATATATATGATTGTCTCATTGGTATGTTGGTAAAATTTGTACTATTTTATTATGTGGTCATGAGTTCAATTCCTATGCAAAACACATTTATTTATATTTTTAATTTTTATTCATTGCTCTTTTTTTCTTTTTATTTCATATTCATTCAACATTTATTTCTTATTTATTTCACATGTATCTATCATTTTATTTTTTAAAGTATGACACATTTATTTATCATTTTATTTCGGTATAACAGGTATATATATTATTCTTTAATTTATAATTATAATTCAAATTTGTAACATCTTAAAATTTATTATTTTAATTACTTACAATTATATATGTCTTAAAAACTGTATTTATCATTTTATTTACTATATATGACACATTTATTTACTATTTTTAAAAAACAATTATGAGTGTTTAACATTTTATTGTTTGATATTTTAATATAATATAGACATATTTATTTATATTTA
Organism: Platanthera guangdongensis; assembly: GCA_039583875.1. Taxonomy (NCBI): domain Eukaryota; kingdom Viridiplantae; phylum Streptophyta; class Magnoliopsida; order Asparagales; family Orchidaceae; genus Platanthera; species Platanthera guangdongensis. Next base: position 175,196,544 of record CM077161.1, read on the forward strand.
TCATTTTATTTTATTTTAAAAAAATATGCACCGCCCACACTAAGAATATTCTTTGCATCCGCCACTGCCAGTATCCAACTTAGGGGGACCTCAACCTCCTCCAAAAGTGTCGATTCTAGTACCCATGGGGGGTAATTTATAGAGAAATCCTAGGGGATAGGCGAGTATCCTGCCTCTGCTCGTGAGATACTCGCCTCTGCTCGCCCAAGCTCCCCTTTGCTCGCTCAAGCTCGCTTCTACTTGCTCAAGCTCGACTCTGCTCGTGGAGAGGTTTGCTAATAGCCGTCTACTTGGGCATCTCTGATCTCGACGAATTACATGTTGTACAATTGTAGGTAGAAGTTTTTGTCTATATAAGAGCATATTTTTTAAAAAATAAAAGAAAAAATGCATAAATTTTAAAATATATATCTATATATTTAACGAGTGGCAGGCTGTACAACCCCATATCCGCTGAGCCAGGCAAGGAGGCACAATGGTCACAGTTGGGTTAGCCGAAGCGTTCTCGCCCTAAGGAAGATCTCGCCCAAAGAAGGCGGGAACGATTGCGCCTGATCGTTGAATGAGGAGCCGTAAGCCAAGACCGTCAAGCGCGACCTGCGCGGAAGCGCTCTCGCCCAAGCCAAGCTCCTGTCTCAAAGAAGTTCTCGCCTACGCTGGGCGAGAACGTTCGCGCCATGCCCTGGGCAGAAGGTCTCGGCACAGCTCTCGCCGTGTAACAGCCCAAATTTCTGAAAAAGGAAATGTTGGGTGACACGGCCTGCGACACGGGAGTGTCGCAGGGCGTGTCGAGGTTGTGTCGACGATCGGCCTTTGTCTCGACGATTTTTTCTCTCGACGATGCGCCGAGAGGGGGCACACGGCCCAGGACACGGGCGTGTCCAAGGCCGTGTTGTATGCTCGACGATTGTTACTCGACGATCGTCGAGTGTCGAGACGTGAGTGTTGAATGTTGAACACGGCCTGTGACATGGGCGTGTCACAGGGCGTGTCAAATCAGCTCGACGAACTCAGCCCGCCGAAAGATTTCGACAGGGCGTGTCTTTGTGCCGTGTCTGGGCACACGGCCTGAGACACGGGCGTGTCACAGGCCGTGTGAAGTCTCGGGATGTTTTGAGATTTTTTTCACCCAGGTATACGGCCACAGACACGGACGTGTCTGAAGGCGTGTTGGTGACACGGCCCATGACACGGGCGTGTCCCCTGTGCGTGTCACTGGTTTGGATAAGTCGGTTGACCACCGCTTGAGGCACACGGCCTGGCACACGGCCGTGTCAGAGGCCGTGTCGGGTCAAAATCAGTGATTTTGGCAGAATCGTGGTCGTCCATTTCTTCAGTCTGGATCCAAGGGCTGAAGCTTCTTCCTCTTTTTCCTTAAATGCCGAAATCAGAGAAGGATTCTCATTTTTCCTTGGCCTTAAGCTTTCTTCAAGTTAAGAGAGAAAGAAAGAGAGAAAGGAGGAGGAAGAAGGAAAGGGGGCTGCTGCTGGTGGTGCTGCGGTTTACCGATGAGAGATCCGAAGCCGGCGTTGCGGAGGAATCAATCTTGCGAGTCTTGCAAGCAAGCTTTGAGGCCATGGCACCGAAGCGGTCGTCAAGGGTAACGACTTTTCTTCCTAGCCATGTGAAGGATTCCTTTTGGCATATTTTGTGATTTCCCCCACCAAGAGGTGGCTGGTTTTGGGAATTTGGGTGGATGCTTGAAACCCCCCTTTGTTAGCATATAGATCCGGAAATGGAGTACGGAATAGGCATGCTGTGTGAAGCCCATCTGGACAGGTTGGTCTGGATTGGTGATGTTGCATACGAACCGGAGAAGACTCTGTGATAAACGTGTAGTGTAAGGAGTCTACGGGTTATGCCTGCGAAAAGGAGTAGCAGGAAGTACTGGGGTGGTAGCCCAGGAAAATAGTCATGTGATGGTTTTGGGTCCAACCTGTGATTGAGGCACAGGAAGTATTGGTGGGACCAGGAAAGGCCTTTTGTGATGCTTGATGTCGTAGGGTGTCCACCTGTGAAGCGAGTAACAGGAAGTACTGACATGATAGCTAGGAAAGACCCCTGACATTTGTGCTTGTGCGGTGTCCACCTGTGGAGAGAGTCACAGGAAGTACTGGTGTGCCCAGGAAAGACCCGCTGTTGCTGTGAGGAAATGGGTATAGAGAAATACCCAGGCTTGAATGCCAAGAACAGGATTGGTGAGACCGACCCGCGCCTTTGATATAGCCATGAGTACGTTGTACTCGGAGAAGGCAAGGCGATTTGAGCAACGGGGGGTGGAGGATCCGACCTGCGCTATGTCCGTCCGACGTAAGACCAAAAAATGCGGTCTGTTGGAGCGCATAGCAAGAGTCTTTGGCCTGCGCGCCATGACACAATGGGGGGCTACGGGCCATCCCGGTGTAGGAAGACTAATTCCGGCTGCACGCCATGGAGGAAATGCTCAAGAGAGTTACCGTTGGGTGATGACCCTGATACGGTGGTGGGCAAGAGGTTGCCAGAACACCAAGAATGTGCCCTGAGTGCACGGACCGTTGGGCCGGGTGGCGAACGGTTGTGATGGCTTGTGTGCGTGAAAGCACATTTTGATGATATAGTTTGCCATACTTGTGATCTAATATGCCTGCAGGGAAGAATACCGCTGCCCGAGAGAAGGGGTAGGGTCGTTATAATTTGGTCAGCTGAACGCTGACCGTTGTCTTTGTTTACCACCGTTGGGTGGATTGTCCTTGTACAGGTGCTGGAGAGCCGAGCGGGACGCATAGAGGTTGATGTTCCTGCTGGTGTTGCTGCGATTGCTGCTAGCCCTCGAAGGCTAAATGTGTACTTTTGTGTGTTTTCTTTTATTGTGGCCGGCCTACGCGCCAATTTGTTTAGGCCACTGTTTGAAAGCCATGTAAGGCCATAAGGCCAACCCTTTGGACTTGTTGTAAGACATTCCTATAGTATATAAAATGTGAAGTTTTATGTTTGGACATTCATGAGGAGTTCCAGTTGTAGTCTAGGCTTCCGCTAGAATGCTTTGCGTTAGGTGCGATGCGCGACTCTGGTATCGTCTTGTACCTTCACCGACTGTTTTGTGCTATATCCTGTGGGGCCTCGGCCGGACCTTCTAGAATATATCATATGAATGGATGGGGTTGTTACATCTTTGGTATCGGTCGTCTTGGTCGTTCCCTCTCGAAGTCGTGGCCGACTTCTTTTGTGGGGTGGCGAGCACGTGTTTGTGCACACCAAAGTCTACGAATGAACTCCTGAATGTCCATGATAGGAATGCATATTTGTGTGTTTGAGGAACCTGCGTGTTCTTCTTTTGTGTTGCTTGCTTGGGTACGACCGCTAATGTGTGTGTCTTGTCCACCTTTAGGTGACACGAAGTGGAGCTGGGCCGTCTGAGTCCCAGCGTTCTGATGAAAGTACGGCACCAGCCGCGGTGCCTACACCTCCTCCGTCTGCGGAACATGTGTGTTTAGTTGCGGAGGCCTTATTTACCATGATCCAAGGCCAGCCACTTAGGCAGGAACAAGCGGCTGTGAGGCCAGAACAGGTGGCGGCAAGGCCTGAACCTGTCAGGGATGTGGCTCCTCGAGCGGCTGAGAAGCAACTAACGCGGTTTATGAGTTTCCATCCGCCTACGTTCTCGGGAGCGGGAACCCCGACGCAGGCTGAGGATTGGCTAGCGCGCGTCAAGCGAGTGATGACGGCGATAGGAACGACGGAGCATCAGAAAGTGGCTTTAGTTACCTTTTTGCTTGAAGGAGAAGCTCGTTTATGGTGGGATGAGATGGAGTTGCATCACTTGGCGGGTCGTCCGTTAACCCAAGTATCGATGGAAGAATTCTCCCGGCTCTTCCTAGCGAAGCACCTTCCTGCGGCTCAACGGATAGCCATGGAAAATGAATTCCAACGGTTGACTCAAGGTGATGGCAGTGTTGACGCGTACCTGCATGAATTTACTCGCTTAGGACGGTATGCGGGTTCTATATTTGCCGATGAGCAGAGGAAGACTAATCGGTTCTATGAAGGACTGAGGGACGAACTGAGGTTCCTTGTGTCCAGTTCTGTGAACTAAGGTTTCCAAGCTGGCAGGTCCGAAGGCTCGCCTGTGGGGGATAGGTTGGGTTGGTTTGAGATCTTCATCGGCACCCCGAGCTCGGCTCGGCCCTAGGTAGACCCGCTGCGCAGGCTCTCATCTAGCTGGCAGGTCCGAAGGCTCGCCTCTGGGGGATAAGTTGGGTTGGTTTGAGATCTTCATCGACACCCCGAGCTCGGCTCGGCCCCAGGTAGACCGCTGCGCAGGCTCTCATCTAGCTGGCAGGTCTGAAGGCTCGCATGTGGGGGATAGGTTGGGTTGGTTTGAGATCTTCATCGGCACCCCGAGCTCGGCTCGGCCCCAGGTAGACCTGCTGCGCAGGCTCTCATCTAGCTGGCAGGTCTGAAGGCTCGCCTGTGGGGGATAGGTTGGGTTGGTTTGAGATCTTCATCGACACCCCGAGCTCGGCTCGGCCCCAGGTAGACCCGCTGCGCCGGCTCTCATCTAGCTGGCAGGTCCGAAGGCTCGCCTGTGGGGGATAGGTTGGGTTTGTTTGAGATCTTCATCGACACCCCGAGCTCGGCTCGGCTCCAGGTAGACCCACTGCGCAGGCTCTCATCTAGATGGCAGGTCCGAAGGCTCGCCTGTGGGGGATAGGTTTGGTTGGGTTGAGATCTTCATCGGCACCCCGAGCTCGGCTCGGCCCCAGGTAGACCCGCTGCGCAGGCTCTCATCTAGCTGGCAGGTCCGAAGGCTCGCCTGTGGGGGGTAGGTTTGGTCTGGTTGGCTTGATTTGGACAAGGCAGGAGGCGCGTTGGGAATACCAAATGAAAAATGAAAAAGATGAGATAGATCTCGGCAGGGATAGATCTCGGCAGGGATAGATCTCGGCATGGATAAATCTCGGCAGGTAAGTCCCCATCAAAGGGATCTCGAGGTGGGGAGGCTTTCGCCAAAAAGGCTCCTCTCAGTGTTCTCAAACAAACAGGCGAGATCGTTATGCGACGGGCCAGAGGGGACTCGCGTAGTCTAAAGGGGACGGTCCCGTCCTAAGGATTCGAGAGTCACGCTTCCGGCTGGCCGGTTACCGCGGGTTCTTGCTGATCCATCGTTGAGGATTTCCTAGGAGGGCCAAGGGCCTTGGCAGAAGCACACGCCGAAAACGTTCAACCACGACAATTACATCAAACGCATTCACAAATAACAAGACGAGATGTTCGCAAGAAAAACATTTGCATTAACAATACTATGTACAGGTACAAAATGATAGCGTCTCGCGCTTTACATAGAGGTGAAGAACAGAAGCGAGAAGGGGGCCCTCAAGGAGACAAACTGTACCCCTCAGAGCTCCCGCTTGAGCTCCCGCTGGAGCTTCCGCCGGAGCTCCCCCGGAGGTCTTGCCACCCGCTGCGGGGGACTTTGAGACATCCGAGGGGGGGGTATCAGGGGCGCCCAGGGGCTTTGGAATGGGATCGAAGAGCCATGGAACAAGCTGTTGAGCGGTGATGTCTTTGCCCCTCCCGTCCCAGCAGTCGATGTCGCGCAGCGTCTTCAGCATCAACTTTACGGTGGCTTGCGCGTTTCCCTGGAGCAGCTTGTCGATGTCATAAGCCGAGTAATACTGGCTCTTCAATCTCTCGTCTAACGGAGGGGCTGCACTCGCCTCGAGGCGCGCGATCTGCTCCCGCAGGAGGACATTGTCATACCGGGCCTGTGACAGCTCCTCGCGAAGTGCGGCTTGGGCGGAATCCTGGACGACGGAAGGTTAGCATAAGAGAAGCGTTAGGGAGGCGAGAACAAGTGATTGTGAAGGGTCTCGCTTACCCCTTCCGCTTGGCGCGAGGATAACATTTGCTGGGCCTCGGCCAGCTCCTTGGCCAGAGAGGCCGCCTGGGCCACCGCATCGTCCCTGGCCTTGAACATGTCTTGAAAGTTGCGGTCTATCGTAATGCTCCGCCGGGCGCACATGTGCGCAAGCTCCAGCCCACGCATCAAAGCGCGAGTGGAGTCGTAGGCCAGCAACCGGGTCGACATCCTGTCGTAGACGCTAGCGTCCTCCCGGCTGTAGAGGCAATAGCCTAAGGCGAAAGCTTCGCCGGTGACCTCGTCTCGCTCTGCCCAGCTTGTCAAGAGGGACGAGATCGAGACCTTGTTAGCGTCAGGGTCCCATTGCAGCAGTGGCTTGCTCTCCGCGTCCAGGCACCTCATGCCGAGACCGAAATTGCGATGGCCCCGCGGCACCTCTTCAGATGGGTGGTGGCCAGAGGTCCCGGCGGCGGCACCCACGTCTTCTGCGGCACCAGGGGCCGGAGGGATCTCGGTAGGGGTATCATGGCCACCCCTGGTGGTCGCAATCTGTCTTACGGCCTACAAGACCTCCTCAAAGGTGCGGCCTGCAGGGAGGGGTTGGGTGGGCGGCACCACAACAGCCTTGCCCTTTTCGGTATCCGTTGTCTTGGGTCTCTTGATTGGTTGAGGCACGGAGGCACCGGGCTTTCGCTTCACGACACCGCTTGAAGAGGGAGGGCCCGGCTCTTTTCGGCAGGCTTGCGCGGCGGCTTTCGCTAGAGCCAGCGGGTCCCTAGGAGGTTGACTCCCTCTGGCGCGAGCCTCGTCGAAAGGCTGGCGAAGGGAGATCTCGCGCTCTCCTGTGAAAACAATAGCGATAAGTTCCAACCTTGGAAAAAGCAAGAAAAAGGCAAATAAAGGCGAGATCCTACCTTCTCCCGGAAGTACAGGGGAAAGAGAATCGACGTCTCGCCGGAGGAAGAGGACGTCGAAATCCTTGGTTCCGAAGAACTCAAGGAGGGCGCTCTCGCGAGAGCCCAAGGACGGAGGCTTATAGGCGGCATCCTCGTATTGGATGGGGGCAAGGGGTACGTTCCCGAAGTCGCCGGAAACGTAGATGAACCTCTCGCCCCAGTGATGGTGCATGTTGGCGAGACCGATCGTCTTCAGCAGTTGCCCGGAGAAGAACATCACGCCTCCCTTCGCGCGGAAAGTAAATAACTTGCGGAAGATCGGCAAGCTAAACTCAATCCTCTCCGACCGCATATAACATATGAAGGCCATGAGAATCGCCACGGAGTTAGGGTTCAACTGTGCGGGAACCACCCCGTAGTACCGGAGGGCCTGCCGCATCTCAGGCCACAGCGGGAGGTGGAAGCCCACCTCGAAGTGTTCAATAGGGATGGCGAGCTCCCCCTCCCCTGCGGTGTTTACTTTGTCGTGATTTCCCGGGTTCCGCGCGGTGAAGCCGGCGGGAACGTGCTGGGTCTTGATCAGGTTGAACTCGTCCAGGGTGATAGTGCAGGAAGGGAAAAGATGCTTTTGGAAAGCTTTCGCGCAATTGGATCGTCCTTCACCTCCGCCCGGCATCGCGATAAAGTTTGAAGGCGAGATCTACGAGTAGTAGGCGAGAGCGAGAACGGTGCGAGAACGGAAGTAGAAGGCGGAGACGGGCGAGAGCTTTGGAAAGACCGCGAGAGCAACATGAGAGGAGAGAGACTGGAATCGGAGAAATGAATGTGGTAGGTGAGCCTCCTATTTATAGAAAATCGTGGTAATGATGGCTGTTTTCAGAAAGGCGGCGGGGGTACAGCCGGCGCGTCCTAGGTCAGCGGCGCTTCGTTTTTCCCGCCCGAATCTGACAGTGACTGATTGACTAAGTGACTAGCGCAAACATTGTGAAATGTCATGCGGCCGGCAAGGTAGGCGGAAGCGAGGTGGCTCTCGCCACCCAAGGACCCGGGAAAATAACTCATACGTATATAAAAATATTAAAAACCGAGCTATTGCTCTCGCTGAGCGAGAACGCGATAAAATAATAAGCGAATAAAGTGCAGAAACATTAGTTACAACTCTGAGCGAGTAAATAAGGTTACATTTGAGAAGGGAAGGCCTGGGGAGGAGGAGGGGAGGTCTCGCGCTTCAGTACGGCTCCCAGCGCCATTTCCCTTGCTCCCACCGCCATTTGCCTCGGTCCCGCAGCTTGGTCCGGGGGGGCGCCTGCGGGTTGAAGTAGGACGACAGAACGCTGCATCCCAGGTCAACCCGGCGAGACAGATCCCGGATTCGCTCGATGCACCTCTCAGGTGAGGATCCGGCGGTAGCTCCCCCCGGCCGGTCCATCTCGCCTATAAGGTAATCTCGCTCAAGGGACTCTAGCCTCTTCTCCACTGACTGGCGAAACTCTCTTGCCGCAAGGTCGCGGACCCGTTCTCGCCGGATGAGCTTCGACAGAATGACGGCGACCTTCTTCCCCCGTCTTTTCGCGCTCCCGGCACCGGTTAGGATCTCCTCCATCTCGTCAGACGAGGGGAAGGGAGAGCTCTCGCCATCTTCTCCCTCTCTTTCTTCTTCTTCTTCTTCTTATTCCTCTACCTCAGCGCCAGGCCGCGAGCCCATGTCCCCTGTCAAAAGAATCCCCGTTTTAGCGGGAGCTAAAGGATAGCTGCGATAAAGTTTCTGTGTACCTTTAGAGTGACGAGGCCCCCCGGTCGACGGCAGGCGAGAAGGCCCAGCCCCCCCCCCCCCCCCCAGCTCCAAAGAGGAGGTGGATTGGCTTTCCTTTTCCGGGGGGGGGGGGGGGGGGGGTAAACTTTACAAATAGTGATCCCGGCTTGGTCAGGAGCGGGGGAGCGAGCCTCCTATCCCGCGGGAGGGCTAGCATCTAGCAAAGGCGTGGAGAACTCGGCGGCATTTCCTCCCGCCGGTAGGGAGGAATCAACCACACGGGCGGACTGATTCGCAGCTCTCGCCCCGCTCCCCCGGGTGGCGAGGTCTGGTGGTGCGGAAACCGACGCTGCGAGAAATCAGGTCAGCATTTAAAGATACCAGTCAAAGGCGAGAGGGGAATCTTTACCAGCGGTGTTCGGGTCTGGTGGAGGGGGCGCCTCGGGAACCTGTGATTGATCATCGTGATGGCTAGAGGGTGGGTCCAAAGGTTCTCGCGGGGACGCGGCAGCGTCAGGAACCGTCTCCTGCGAGAGGTATCATGTTAAAACAATTGAACAGCTGGTTTTTTGGTAATTGGTATATCAAGCTTACCTTCCGCGGCGAGGGGCCGTCCGCGCGACTAGGGGTCGGGGTGGGCGGGCTCCTGTTCTCGTGGGATAGGTCCCGCTGAATCACCTTCGCCTTCTTCTTCTTCTTCTTAGGCAGAGAGGGCTCAGCAACCGACGATTGTCTCGCTAGCCATGGGGAAACCAGGGCGCTGTTATCCCTAGCTCGCGCCTGTGCCGCGTTAATACGGTCCTGTAGATCCTGCGGAAGCGGTTTGTTGGCACGCTTGGAAGGCATAGCGAGATAAGGCGAGAGCTCAGGGGAGAATGACGTCTCGAGGGAAGTATTATGGTCGTCTATCGGCACACATATTTATAGGCACCGTACGGCCCACCGAAAGATTCCCTGATGTTGACACGTGCTCAGCGAATATTTTGGGTTGGACATGTCTTTTCGAGCGCGGTGCTAGCTCAAAAAGAGCGGGGATTGTGTACAACCTCATATCCGCTGAGCCAGGCAAGGAGGCACAATGGTCACAGTTGGGTTAGCCGAAGCGTTCTCGCCCTAAGGAAGATCTCGCCCTAAGGAAGATCTCGCCCAAAGAAGGCGGTAACGATTGCGCCTGATCGTTGAATGAGGAGCCGTAAGCCAAGACCGTCAAGCGCGACCTGTGCGGAAGCGCTCTCGCCCAAGCCAAGCTCCTGTCTCAAAGAAGTTCTCGCCTACGCTGGGCGAGAACGTTCGCGCCATGCCCTGGGCAGAAGGTCTCGGCACAGCTCTCGCCGAGTGGGTCCCAGGGCCTTAGGAAGAAAGTCTTAATTGCCCTCAGGAGAAATTACTTCAGTACCCTCAGAAAAACAGCAGGATTCGGCTATTGGCAGACCAACTAGGGGCTTTTCAGTAAATTCAGGACAGCAAAACGCTATAAATAGACCCATAAGGGCTCCTTAGAAAGCAAGCGATCATTGTCTCCCAAATTCCAGTGCTTTCTGAGGAGCTCCTAGCCCAGCTTTGGCTTTGGAGGGGAAGCTCTCAGAGATCTTCCGGGTGTGAGGTGGGACCTCCCTGCTGAGGCAATTGGGTCAGTCTTAGGTCCTTTGAATCCAGTCAAGGGGTGAGACTTGAGAGAAGTAGGTTTTGGCTGCACCCCTTTTTCTTCGAACTTCAGTTGAGGTCATATTTGGCTTCAACAGTTCTGGTGCGGTGAGCATGGAAGGCAGCCGATACAAGAAAGCCTTAAGTTTGGTCCCATGGCTATAGGTGAAGGTGAAGGGTCTGGTTCTGGAGGATCCCCCACCCGGGGAGAGGAAGCAACGAAGTGGATGCTGGATGAGTTCAGGAGAGAGGTCTTGCAAACAATCAGTTTGGCCTTCTCGGCAAGAGGCGAGTGGGCCACCCCTCAGGTCCCAATTGAAGAGGTCCCGCTCTTAGGCGAGAACGCCCCGGGGCAGCGCCCGGGGAAGGAGGTCCCGGGGGAGGCTGGCGAGAGGGACGTGGCGGCGCGGGAGCTATTCCCGGGTCAGAGCCAGCGCCCGGGCAAGGAGGCGCTGACAGAGCCAGGCGAGAAGGAGGCGGCGGTGCGGGAACTCTTCCCAGGGCACGGTCTCGCGGATCGGGCAAGCCAGCCGAGGCCGCGAGACGTACCTTCTCGCCAGGCAGGAGGCGAGAGCCCATTTAGCGAGCTCATCATCTCGGCTCCGGTACCGGAGGGGTTCCGGGAGCCTGACATGTCCTACTACTCAGGGAAGGATGACCCGGTGCAGCATGTACAGTGGTTTGAAGACGTTGTGTCAATAAGGCAGATGACAGATGCCTTCAAGTGCCGGCTGTTCGCCATCACGTTGAAAGAGAAGGCTCGGGACTGGTTCCACCAGTTGCCAGCAAGGTCAATCTACTGTTTTGAAGATCTGCGGAGAAGCTTCCTGTTAAGGTTCTCAACTTCAAAGAAGCGGAAGAAGGAAGCGGAGTGTCTGTTTGCGGTGAGGCAAAGGCCGGACGAGACGCTAGGTCACTTTGTCGACCGGTTTCAGGAGGAGATCCTCTTGGTCCAGGAGGTTACAGGGTACGCACTGATGCTGACCTTCACCCTGGGGCTGAGACCGGGATTTTTTAGCATGGAGTTGAAGAGAGTGCCCCCCCCCCTCTCCTTTGAGGAGCTTATGGAGAGGGCGGCAAAGGAGATTGACTTCGAGAGAGCAAACCCAGCGTTCGCCAGGAAGTTGGCCAGGCTAGCAGAGGATGACGGGAAGGAACCAGCAACGGAAAGGCAGAAGGAGCCGAGGGAACAGAGGGGGCAAAGGGAAGAAAGGAGAAGGGAGGAGCCCCGAAGGTTTGGGCAACAGCAGGGTTGGGGGGCCCGGGAGCCGATCAACCGGTTGGGTTGGAGGCCCCAGGAGGGTCGTCCCCAGGGCCCAGGAGAAGGCTATCAGGGGAGAGATAACCTGCGGGAGCCCCGGAGGTTCGATCGACCGGCATGGAGGCAGGAGCCGAGGGGTCGTCCCCCACCACCGCAGGAGACAATGGAAGTAGGAAGAGGGAGAGGAGCAGCCAGGGGAGCTCGAGGAGGTAGAAGAGGAAGGGGAGACAGAAGAAGGGGTGGGGAGGCGTTGCTCTTTTGTGACTTCCACCAGGAGGAGGGTCACGCAACGGCCACCTGCCCGGAGTTCTTAAAGTTGAGGGAGGCCAGAGGAGCAGGGAGGCAGGATCCACCGATGAGGATAGTGGAGGTGCAGCAGGGCGAAGTGGAAGACAGATGCGAAGACCGGGTGGATGTAGGGACCCGGGGAGGAATCAGGGTGATTCACGGAGGAGTGGGTATTGAGGCAACCCGTAAGGGGATCCTGCAAACCATGTACCGGAGAGGGGTGGCCTCCACCTCCAAGGTTCCCCCACCAGAAGAAAAGATTACTTTCTCATCAGCGGACATGCCAGACTATGAAGATCCATTCTGCGACGCCCTGGTGATCCAGACGGCGGTGGAAAACTATACGGTCTCGAGGATACTGGTAGATAACGGGAGCTCGGTTAATGTCATCTTCAAGAAGGCTTTTGATGAGATGAGGGTTGAAGGGAAGAGGGTCTTGGCGTCGGATGGACCTCTGTTTGGGTTCTCCGGAGAGAGGAAAGAGGTAGAAGGAGGAGTAGGGTTACACGTAAGGTTGGGGGCGTGTCGCGGAACTGTAGGTTCGTGATCGTGGACGCCCCGAGCAGCTACAATGTCATCTTTGGGTGCCCCCTCATCAGCGCCTTTCGCTGCGTCCCCTCCTCGTTCCATTAATGCCTCAAGTTCAAAAATGGGGGGGTGCAGGTCAGAGTAAGAGGAGACCCGAAGGTGGCAAGGTAATGTTACGTTACAGCAGTCAACACCGTTTCATGGATGGCGGAGGCAGAAGAGTTGGAGGAAGAGATGGCGGCCCTAGAGGAGGTTGTTGAGGATGAGGAGATGTTCTTAGAGGGGGCAAGAGGGATAGCTGGGGAGGAAGTCGGAGAAGGGGAGACTGAGAAGCTGCAAGGAGATGTGCAGGTGGTCCGGGGGGACGAGGAGCAGGAGAGCCCGGAAGGGGCGATGGAAGTAGGAGGGCAAGCGGCAGAAGGAGTCGAGGGAGAGGCCCCGAGGGGCGTAGGAGTCGAGCAGCAGCAGGAGGGCCTGGTAGAAGCGATGGAGGTTGAGGAGGAGGTAGAAGGGAGAGAGCTGGAGCTAGAGGAAGAGGCAAGGGCCGGCTGGGAGCAGTCGCGGTTGGAGCCGGCCGAAGAAGTAGTGGAGATGGAGGTCTTCACCAGCGCAGGACAAGTGCAAAGGGTGCGGGTCAGCGGGGGCTTGAGTCTCGAGGCCCGGGAGCAGGTGCGGGCTTGCATTCAAAGCAACGTCGACATCTTCGCTTGGAGCGCGGCGGACATGCCGGGCATCGACGCCGACGTAGCCTGCCACCGCCTGAACTTGGACCCCCGCACTCGCCCCATTCGTCAGAAGATGAGAGCCATCGCCACCAAGCTGGAGGAGCCCATTCGCGAGGAGGTCAAGAAGCTCCTGGAGGCGGGCTTCATATCAGAGATCCAGTATCCAGGCTGGATCTCCAATGTAGTAATGGTGAAGAAAGGATGTGGTAAATGGAGGATGTGTGTTGACTTTTCTTTGTTGAATAAATCATGCCCTAAGGATTGCTACCCCCTGCCTCGGATCGACGCGTTGGTTGATTCAGCTGTCGGTTTTTCTTTCATGAGTTTTTTAGATGCTTTTTCAGGTTATCACCAGGTAGACCCGCTGCGCAGGCTCTCATCTAGCTGGCAGGTCCGAAGGCTCGCCTGTAGGGGATAGGTTGGGTTGGTTTGAGATCTTCATCGGCACCCCGAGCTCGGCTCGGCCCCAGGTAGACCCGCTGCGCAGGCTCTCATCTAGCTGGCAGGTCCGAAGGCTCGCCTGTGGGGGATAGGTTGGGTTGGTTTGAGATCTTCATCGACACCCCGAGCTCGGCTCGGCCCCAGGTAGACCCGCTGCGTAGGCTCTCATCTAGCTGGCAGGTCCGAAGGCTCGCCTGTGGGGGATAGGTTGGGTTGGTTTGAGATCTTCATCGACACCCCGAGCTCGGCTCGGCCCCAGGTAGACCCGCTGCACAGGCTCTCATCTAGCTGGCAGGTCCGAAGGCTCGCCTGTGGGGGATAGGTTGGGTTGGTTTGAGATCTTCATCGACACCCCGAGCTCGGCTCGGCCCCAGGTAGACCCGCTGCGCAGGCTCTCATCTAGCTGGCAGGTCCGAAGGCTCGCCTGTGGGGGATAGGTTGGGTTGGTTTGAGATCTTCATCGACACCCCGAGCTCGGCTCGGCCCCAGGTAGACCCGCTGCGCAGGCTCTCATCTAGCTGGCAGGTCCGAAGGCTCGCCTGTGGGGATAGGTTTGGTTGGTTTTGAAATCTTCATCGGCACCCCGAGCTCGGCTCGGCCCCAGGTAGACCCGCTGTGCAGGCTCTCATCTAGCTGGAAGGTTCGAAGGCTCGCCTGTGGGGGATAGGTTGGGTTGGTTTGAGATCTTCATCGACACCCCGAGCTCGGCTCGGCCTCAGGTAGACCCGCTGCGCAGGCTCTCATCTAGCTGGCAGGTCCGAAGGCTCGCCTGTGGGGGATAGGTTGGGTTGGTTTGAGATCTTCATCGGCACCCCGAGCTCGGCTCGGCCCCAGGTAGACCCGCTGCGCAGGCTCTCATCTAGCTGGCAGGTCCGAAGGCTCGCCTGTGGGGGATAGGTTGGGTTGGTTTGAGATCTTCATCGACACCCCGAGCTCGGCTCGGCCCCAGGTAGACCCGCTGCGCAGGCTCTCATCTAGCTGGCAGGTCTGAAGGCTCGCCTGTGGGGGATAGGTTGGGTTGGTTTGAGATCTTCATCGGCACCCCGAGCTCGGCTCGGCCCCAGGTAGACCCGCTGTGCAGGCTCTCATCTAGCTGGCAGGTCCGAAGGCTCGCCTGTGGGGGATAGGTTGGGTTGGTTTGAGATCTTCATCGACACCCCGAGCTCGGCTCGACCCCAGGTAAACCCGCTGCGCAGGCTCTCATCTAGCTGGCAGGTCCGAAGGCTTGCCTGTGGGGGATAGGTTGGGTTGGTTTGAGATCTTCATCGACACCCCGAGCTCGGCTCGGCCCCAGGTAGACCCGCTGCGCAGGCTCTCATCTAGCTGGCAGGTCCGAAGGCTCGCCTGCGGGGGATAGGTTTGGTTGGGTTGAGATCTTCATCGGTACCCCGAGCTCGGCTCGGCCCCAGGTAGACCCGCTGCGCAGGCTCTCATCTAGCTGGCAGGTCCGAAGGCTCGCCTGTGGGGGTAGGTTTGGTCTGGTTGGCTTGATTTGGACAAGGCAGGAGGCGCGTTGGGAATACCAAATGAAAAATGAAAAAGATGAGATAGATCTCGGCAGGGATAGATCTCGGCAGGGATAGATCTCGGCAGCGATAAATCTCGGCAGGGAAGTCCCCATCAAAGGGATCTCGAGGTGGGGAGGCTTTCGCCAAAAAGGCTCCTCTCAGTGTTCTCAAACAAACAGGCGAGATCGTTATGCGACGGGCCAGAGGGGACTCGCGCAGTCTAAAGGGGACGGTCCCGTCCTAAGGATTCGAGAGTCACGCTTCCGGCTGGCCGGTTAACGCGGGTTCTTGCTGATCCATCGCTGAGGATTTCCTAGGAGGGCCATGGGCCTTGGCAGAAGCACACGCCGAAAACGTTCAACCACGACAATTACATCAAACGCATTCACAAATAACAAGACGAGATGTTCGCAAGAAAAACATTTGCATTAACAATACTATGTACAGGTACAAAATGATAGCGTCTCGTGCTTTACATAGAGGTGAAGAATAGAAGCGAGAAGGGGGCCCTCAAGGAGACAAACTGTACCCCTCAGAGCTCCCGCTTGAGCTCCCGCTGGAGCTTCCTCCGGAGCTCCCCCGGAGGTCTTGCCACCCGCTTCGGGGGACTTTGAGACATCCGAGGGAGGGGTATCAGGGGCGCCCAGGGGCGTTGGAATGGGATCGAAGAGCCATGGAACAAGATGTTGAGCGGTGATGTCTTTGCCCCTCCCGTCCCAGCAGTCGATGTCGCGCAGCGTCTTCAGCGTCAACTTTACGGTGGCTTGCGCGTTTCCCTGGAGCAGCTTGTCGATGTCATAAGCCGAGTAATACTGGCTCTTCAATCTCTCGTCCAACGGAGGGGCTGCACTCGCCTCGAGGCGCGCGATCTGCTCCCGCAGGAGGACATTGTCATACCGGGCCTGTGACAGCTCCTCGCGAAGTGCGGCTTGGGCGGAATCCTGAACGACGGAAGGTTAGCATAAGAGAAGGGTTAGGGAGGCGAGAACAAGTGATTGTGAAGGGTCTCGCTTACCCCTTCCGCTTGGCGCGAGGATAACATTTGCTGGGCCTCGGCCAGCTCCTTGGCCAGAGAGGCCGCCTGGGCCACCGCATCGTCCCTGGCCTTGAACATGTCTTGAAAGTTGCGGTCTATCGTAATGCTCCGCCGGGCGCACATGTGCGCAAGCTCCAGCCCACGCATCAAAGCGCGAGTGGAGTCGTAGGCCAGCAGCCGGGTCGACATCCTGTCGTAGACGCTAGCGTCCTCCCGGCTGTAGAGGCAATAGCCTAAGGCGAAAGCTTCGCCGGTGACCTCATCTCGCTCTGCCCAGCTTGGCAAGAGGGACGAGATCAAGACCTTGTTAGCGTCAGGGTCCCATTGCAGCAGTGGCTTGTTCTCCGCGTCTAGGCACCTCATGCCGAGACCGAAATTGTGATGGCCCCGCGGCACCTCTTCAGATGGGTGGTGTCCAGAGGTCCCGGCGGCGGCATCCACGTCTTCTGCGGCACCAGGGGCCGGAGGGATCTCGGCAGGGGTCTCATGGCCACCCCTGGTGGTCGCAATCTGGCTTACGGCCTGCAAGACCTCCTCAAAGGAGCGGCCTGCAGGGAGGGGTTGGGTGGGCGGCACCACAACAGCCTTGCCCTTCTCGGTATCCGTTGTCTTGGGTCTCTTGATTGGTTGAGGCGCGGAGGCACCGGGCTTTCGCTTCACGACACCGCTTGAAGAGGGAGGGCCCGGCTCTTTTCGGCAGGCTTGCGCGGAGGCTTTCGCTAGAGCCAGCGGGTCCCTAGGAGGTTGACTCCCTCTGGCGCGAGCCTCGTCGAAAGGCTGGCGAAGGGGGATCTCGCGCTCTCCTGCGAAAACAATAGCGATAAGTTCCAACCTTGGAAAAAGCAAGAAAAAGGCAAATAAAGGCGAGATCCTACCTTCTCCCGGAAGTACAGGGGAAAGAGAATCGACGTCTCGCCGGAGGAAGAGGACGTCGAAATCCTTGGTTCCGAAGAACTCAAGGAGGGCGCTCTCGCGGGAGCCCAAGGACGGTGGCTTATAGGCGGCATCCTCGTATTGGATGGGGGCAAGGGGTACGTTCCCGAAGTCGCCGGAAACGTAGATGAATCTCTCGCCCCAGTGATGGTGCTTGTTGGCGAGACCAATCGTCTTCAGCAGTTGCCCGGAGAAGAACACCATGCCTCCTTTCGCGCGGAAAGTAAATAACTTGCGGAAGATCGGCAAGCTAAACTCAATCCTCTCCGACCGCATATAACATATGAAGGCCATGAGAATCGCCACGGAGTTAGGGTTCAGCTGTGCGGGTGTAACGCCCCCAGGGCGTGTCCCAGGGCGTGTCACGCCTGTGTCGACTTCACGGCTACGTGTCGACACGGGTCGACACGCCCTGCGACACGCCCGTGTCGCAGGCCGTGTGCCCAGTCTCGACACAATGTCGAGACCAAAGTGTCGACTTCACGCCTTAGTGTCGACACAGGCTTGACACGCCCTGGGACACGCCCGTGTCCCAGGCCGTGTGCCTGCAGCCAGAACTCAAACTGGCCCAAATTATTCCCCTCTGCTCCTTTGAGTTTCGGGGCGTTACAGCGGGAACCACCCCGTAGTACCGGAGGGCCTGCCGCATCTCAGGCCACAACGGGAGGCGGAAGCCCACCTCGAAGTGTTCAATAGGGATGGCGAGCTCCCCTCCCCTGCGGTGTTTACTTTGTCGTGATTGCCCGGGTTCCGCGCGGTGAAGCCGGCGGGAACGTGCTGGGTCTTGATCAGGTTGAACTCGTCCAGGGTGAGAGTGCAGGAAGGGAAAAGATGCTTTTGGAAAGCTTCCGCGCAATTGGATCGTCCTTCACCTCCGCCCGGCATCGCGATAAAGTTTGAAGGCGAGATCTACGAGGAGTAGGCAAGAGCGAGAACGGTGCGAGAACGGAAGTAGAAGGCGGAGACGGGCGAGAGCTTTGGAAAGACCGCGAGAGCAACAGGAGAGGAGAGAGACTGGAATCGGAGAAATGAATGTGGTAGGTGAGCCTCTTATTTATAGAAAATCGTGGAAATGATGGCTGTTTTCAGAAAGGCGGCGGGGGTACAGCCGGCGCGTCCTAGGTCAGCGGCGCTTCGTTTTTCCCGCCCGAATCTGACAGTGACCGATTGACTAAATGACTAGCGCAAACGTTGTGAAATGTCATGCGGCCGGCAAGGTAGGCGGAAGCGAGGTGGCTCTCGCCACCCAAGGACCCGGGAAAATAACTCATACGCATATAAAAATATTAAAAACCGAGTTATTGCTCTCGCTGAGCGAGAACGCGATAAAATAATAAGCGAATAAAGTACAGAAACATTAGTTACAACTCTGAGCGAGTAAATAAGGGTACATTTGAGAAGGGAAGGCCTAGGGAGGAGGAGGGGAGGTCTCGCGCTTCAGTACGGCTCCCAGCGCCATTTCCCTTGCTCTCACCGCCATTTGCCTCGGTCCCGCAGCTTGGTCTGGGGGGGCGCCTGCGGGTTGAAGTAGGACGACAGAACGCTGCATCCCAGGTCAACCCGGCGAGACAGATCCCAGATTCGCTCGATGCACCTCTCAGGTGAGGATCCGGCGGTAGCTCCCCCCGGCCGGTCCATCTCGCCTATAAGGTAATCTCGCTCAAGGGACTCTAGCCTCTTCTCCACTGACTGGCGAAACTCTCTTGCCGCAAGGTCGCGGACCCGTTCTCGCCGGATGAGCTTCGACAGAATGGCGGCGACCTTCTTCCCCCGTCTTTTCGCGCTCCCGGCACCGGTCAGGATCTCCTCCATCTCGTCAGATGAGGGGAATGGAGAGCTCTCGCCATCTTCTCCCTCTCTTTCTTCTTCTTCTTCTTCTTCTTCTTCTTCCTCTACCTCAGCGCCAGGCCGCGAGCCCATGTCCCCTGTCAAAAGAATCCCCGTTTTAGCAGGAGCTAAAGGATAGCTGCGATAAAGTTTCTGTGTACCTTCAGAGTGACGAGGCCCCCCGGTCGACGGCAGGCGAGAAGGCCCAGCCCCCCCCCCCCCCCCCCCCCCAGCTCCAAAGAGGAGGTGGATTGGCTTTCCTTTTCCGGGGGGGGGGGGGGGGGGGGTAAACTTTACGAATAGTGATCCCGGCTTGGTCAGGAGCGGGGGAGCGAGCCTCCTCTCCCGCGGGAGGGCTAGCATATAGCAAAGGCGCGGAGAACTCGGCGGCATTTCCTCCCGCCGGTAGGGAGGAATCAACCACACGGGCGGACTGATTCGCAGCTCTCGCCCCGCTCCCCCGGGTGGCGAGGTCTGGTGGTGCGGAAACCGACGCTGCGAGAAATCAGGTCAGCATTTAAAGATACCAGTCAAAGGCGAGAGGGGAACCTTTACCAGCGGTGTTCGGGTCTGGTGGAGGGGGCGCCTCAGGAACCTGTGATTGATCATCGTGATGGCTAGAGGGTGGGTCCAAAGGTTCTCGCGGGGACGCGGCAGCGTCAGGAACCGTCTCCTGCGAGAGGTATCACGTTAAACAATTGAACAGCTGGTTTTTTGGTAATTGGTATATCAAGCTTACCTTCCGCGGCGAGGGGCCGTCCGCACGACTAGGGGTCGAGGTGGGCGGGCTCCTGTTCTCGCGGGATAGGTCTCGCTGAACCACCTTCGCCTTCTTCTTCTTCTTAGGCAGAGAGGGCTCAGCAACCGACGATTGTCTCGCTAGCCATGGGGCAACCAGGGCGCTGTTAGCCCTAGCTCGCGCCTGTGCCGCGTTAATGCGGTCCTGCAGATCCTGCGGAAGCGGTTTGTCGGCACGCTTGGAAGGCATAGCGAGAGAAGGCGAGAGCTCAGGGGGAGAATGACGTCTCGAGGGAAGTATTATGGCCGTCTATCGGCACACATATTTATAGGCACCGTACGGCCCACCGAAAGATTCTCTGATGTTGACACGTGCTCAGCGAATATTTTGGGTTGGACATGTCTTTTCGAGCGCGGTGCTAGCTCAAAAAGAGCGGGGATTGTGTACAACCCCATATTCGCTGAGCCAGGCAAGGAGGCACAATGGTCACAGTTGGGTTAGCCGAAGCGTTCTCGCCCTAAGGAAGATCTCGCCCTAAGGAAGATCTCGCCCAAAGAAGGCGGGAACGATTGCGCCTGATCGTTGAATGAGGAGTCGTAAGCCAAGACCGTCAAGCGCGACCTGCGCGGAAGCGCTCTCGCCCAAGCCAAGCTCCTGTCTCAAAGAAGTTCTCGCCTACGCTGGGCGAGAACGTTCGCGCCATGCCCTAGGTAGAAGGTCTCGGCATAGCTCTCGCCGAGTGGGGCCCAGGGCCTTAGGAAGAAAGTCCTAATTGCCCTCAGGAGAAATTACTTCAGTACCCTCAGAAAAATAGCGGGATTCGGCTATTGGCAGACCAACTAGGGGCTTTTCAGTAAATTCAGGACAGCAAAACGCTATAAATAGACCCATAAGGGATCCTTAGAAAGCAAGCGATCATTATCTCCCAAATTCCAGTGCTTTCTGAGGAGCTCCTAGCCCAGCTTTGGATTTTGATGGGAAGCTCTCAGAGATCTTCCGGGTGTGAGGTGGGACCTCCCTGCTGAGGCAATTGGGTCAGTCTTAGGTCCTTTGAATCCAGTCAAGGGGTGAGACTTGAGAGAAGTAGGTTTTGGCTGCACCCTTTTTCTTCGAACTTCAGTTTAGGTCATATTTGGCTTCAACACAGGCACGGGCCTCCGACCCTCGTGCCCCTCCCGACAGTACCTGCCCACCAAGGCGGGCATCCGCCCACACTAAGAATATTTAATATAATATAGACATATTTATTTATATTTATCATTTTATTTTATTTTAAAAAATATGCACCGCCCACACTAAGAATATTTTTTGCATCCGTCACTGCCAGTATCCAACTTAGGGGGACCTCAACCTCCTAAAAATGTGTCGATTCTAGTACCCAGGGGGGGTAATTTATAGAGAAATCCTAGGGGATAGGCGAGTATCCTGCCTCTGCTCGCCCAAGCTCCCCTCTGCTCGCTCAAGCTCGCTTTTACTCGCTCAAGCACGTCTCTGCTCATGGATAGGTTTGCTAATAGCCGTCTACTTGGGCATCTCTGATCTCGACGAATTACATGTTGTACAATTGTAGGTAGAAGTTTTTGTCTATATAAGAGCATATTTTTTAAAATAAAAGAAAAAATGCATAAATTTTAAAATATATATCTATATATTTAACGAGTGGCAGGCACGGGCCTCCGACCTTCGTGCCCCTCCCGACAGTACCTGCCCCTCAAAGCGGGCATCCGCCCACACTAAGAGTATTTAATATAACAGACATATTTATTTATATTTATCATTTTATTTTATTTTAAAAAATATGCACCGCCCACACTAAGAATATTCTTTGCATCCGCCACTGCCAGTATCCAACTTAGGGGGACCTCAACCTCCTCCAAAAGTGTCGATTCTAGTACCCATGGGGTGTAATTTATAGAGAAATCCTAGGGGATAGGCGAGTATCCTGCCTCTGCTCGTGAGATACTCGCCTCTGCTCGTCCAAGCTCCCATCTGCTCACTCAAGCTCGCTTCTACTCGCTCAAGCTCGTCTCTACTCGTGGAGAGGTTTGCTAATAGCCGTCTACTTGGGCATCTCTGATCTCGACGAATTACATGTTGTACAATTGTAGGTAGAATTTTTTGTCTATATAAGAGCATATTTTTTAAAATAAAAGAAAAAATGCATAAATTTTAAAATATATATCTATATATTTAATTAATGAGTGGCAGACACGGGCCTCCGACCCTCGTGCCCCTCCCGACAGTACCTGCCCCCTCAAGGCGGGCTTCGCCCACCCCCCACGGTGGGCTTCGCCCGACCCCTCGCGGCGGACTTCGCGACGGGCTTCGCCTGGCCCCCCGCGACGGGCTTCGTCGCCCGCCCCCGGCGAATTGTTTTAATTATTTTAAATTTTATTGTTTTTAAAATAGATACATTTTTTAAATTATTAATTTTAAAATTATTAGAAATTAATAATTTATTTATTATTAATTATTTTTATAATTATAAAAATATAAAAAAAAACTAAAAAACCCGCGTCCTCTCACGGGTTTGGCGGCCACCCGCCGGCGGCCTGCCCGGCACCCACCAGCGGACTCGCCGGCCTCCGGCGAACCCGCCGGTGGGTGCTGGGCTGGCCGCCGACGGCACTAAGGCCTGTGAGTCCGCTGGTGGGTGTCGGGCAGGCCGTCGGCGACCGCGAGAAAGAAATTAGGTGCCGCATTGTTCCGTTTTTTAGGTTTCCTGCTGATCGAGAATCAGGAGAGAGAAATTGTGGAGATTTTTGGGGTATTTTTATTTGCATGTCACTCTTCTTCATGATCCGACAGTCCGTATTTTTTGAAGCGAAAATCTGATGGTGTGCTTTTAAAAACCGGACCGGACCGGCCGGTCGGACCGCGGACCGGGGACCCAGCCGGTCCGGTCCAGATAAGCAAACCTCATCCTCCAAGAACCGCTCAAGAACCGCGGAACCGGGCGGGCGGACCGGTGGGCTGGGAACCGGGCCTTTGGCCCGCCCGCTATAAAATATTAGAAAAAATGTAGGCAGGGGGTTTCAAACCCCTCACCATTAAAAGATTAGTTTAATTACAAACCACCTAGCCATTTGATTCGTTTGCTTTTATGCTGTAATATATTATATACATATCAATATTAACGTATGTATAAAGTAACCATACCCAGTTTAATATACATATCTATATAAATATTAATTACTGATTTTGTTAGATATATTATTATATTAACATATTAAATTATGTTTTAAAAATTAAAGTTTATATTTTTTTAATATATACATACATGATACATCTATCATTCAAATAAAATTTACGTTTCGTTTGGCACGGAGGTGGCGGTCATCAACATTGTGGTTATGAACCGTCGTTCTTGAACGTCCGACCTTATATAAGAAATTTCATACATTTTTATGTTCGATCTTGAACCTAAAATTTATAGGTAAATATATATATATATATATATATAACGGTTTGACCCCGATTGAACCGGTTGGACCGGTTCAACCGGTAGGACCGGTTCAAGCTTGAACATTTCCCTCCGCCGGTTCGATGTCCGGTCCGGTTTTCAAAACCTTGCTTTTTTAAGTATTTTTGTGGACACGTTATTGACAGACAACCATATATCTTTTTAGAATAATATATATATAAAAAAGGGTAAAATTGAAAAATAAATGTTTAATTAAAGAGTGTTTTTCTTTTGTAATATAGTACGAGTGATTGGCACGGAAGTCCGCCCCTTCGGGCAAACACGACAATATCTCAACTGCGATAGTGCACGAGGGGTTTTTGTTCCCCGCACGTCATTATCTCGGTCATGACATTACCCTGACGCCAGGGGCGGACCTAGCTTAAGGCACGGTCGGGCACGTGCCCGACCGTGATTCGCGATAAATTACCTAGGGCCATTCGCGAATCGCCATTTTCATTTTGCTCCTCGTCTTCGACTTCGCCGACGACGGCACGACGCTAGGGCTCCCTCTTCGACGTCTTCGTCTTCAACGACGCGGCACGCGACGATGCCGACGTGCGACGCCGACGAGCCTACCACCTGCCGACGGCGACGAGCTTTGTAAGTTGTAAGTTTGTATATCCCTCTTTTTTCCGCTCTTCAGCTCTTCGGCGACGAGCCCACCTGCCGACCACTGAGTCTACTATTTCTTATTTTCTTGCGGCATGCTCCAGGCTCCAGGCTCCAGGCTCCAGGCTCTAGCAGACAGCAGTCTAGCCTCTAGTCGATTTCGACCTCCAGTCCATAAGAAAATGAATTTCCTCCTGGCTCCGGTTAGTGACTGCTCCAGCCTCCAGTGCACAGTGCTCCATCTTCATCGCAAATTGCAACCAAACAGTGACGATTTTCTTTTTTGATTTCTAAATTCCTGTCAATTTGGAGCTCCAATCGCGGAGAAAAACACGCACCAAGGGTAACGATCTCTTCCTCTCTGCGTTTGTAATTTTTTTTGTGCAATGAGAGTCCCCTCACGCCATTTCGGTAGAGGATGGGGACTCCGTCACTTGTTATAGACACAATTTTATTACATTTGCATAGAAAAAGCACACGTAGTAACAAGAGGAAAGTGGGAAATCTTAATTTTATATGCTTATACTTTTTTGAGTAATATTTCTGTTGTTTTACCTTTGTTGAATATTTTTTTTTTTTGCAAAAAGGTTAGGCTTGTATTTTGCCTTTATTCAAGGAGTTAGGAAATGAAGGCTATGCAAGTTTTAACCTAATTTCTCTTCCCTCCTGATCTCTTCAGTGAGGGAAGCTAGCCACACGAGTTCTTTTTGCAACATTCAACATTAGTTGTCTTATGTTATGAGCTCACAATGACTAGAGGACCTAATTGAAGGATTCAGAGTAGAACTTCTTTCCCATTGAACTCCCATGAATCCCAATTGTGGAATCCTGGTCTAGAAGGAGAACAAGGAGCTAAACATCCTTAACTATTAGTTGGAGAAAGGGGGAAGGGTGCGCCGAGGATCTTCTGTGCTCAATAGGATAAGAAAGCAGATTAGGATTCTAGAAATGTCTTCCTTCGTTTCTATTCTCCAAAGCTTAAATACTGATGTAACATTGGCACAAAAGACCTTAGAAAAGTTCTAAATGGATAAACAAATATTTGACACATGTATTGGGGGCCAGATAGGTCTCTATCAGGATCTCAATCCAGCCCAAAGCAAGTAATTTCTACGTCTATATCTACCAGGGACCTGATAGGTCTCTATCAGGCTCTCGATACGTTTCGAGAGAATCATTCTTTACTGTATTCATCGAGAACCAATAGGCTTGCTGGGATCCCGATAGCCACCAATGTCCCTTCTGATGAGTTGTACCTCCTCGATATATTCTTTTTGGATCATCCCCATCATAGATCCATAACAACACTCCCCTTCATCACATCGATCTTGTCCTCAAGTTCTAAGATGGGGTATTGCATCTTGGCTCCCACTTAGCGTCTTTCTTGAGGTAATCCATCCACTGAGTCAAGATTTTGGTTGTATCCTAGTTGTTGCAGTGATCGAGAACCTGATGGGTTTGCAAATATGTGACCTTTGCTAATTGGTGGAAGGGCTGGAATAACAACATGCCAATGTAGGATTTATTTTATACACATGAATGACACACATTTTGATGTCATCAGGGAGCTACTGGCAGTAAGCCATCATTCCTACTTCATCAATAATTTTGAACATGTAGATGTGCCGGGAGAGTTTTTTGTATTGTGATGAACGTTGAATCCTTGACGGGTCAATAATTTGAACCACACACAAACGTAAAGTCAATAATTACAACTGAAGAAATTATTTTTCGTTTTCAGAGCATGTGTCAACGTAAAGTCGCTTGTTGATCTGTAAGTTTTTTTAATTTTCTGTTATCTTCTTATACTTTCAATAAAATATATGTTAAAATATATTGTGCCCGTGCGGTTTTCAAATCCTAGTTCCGCCACTGCCTGACGCGACGGCGCTCCCGCCGCTAGCAAACCCTTAAGTGTTGTTCTCCCCTCATCGCTTATTTTTGGGAGT
The DNA here is from genome assembly GCA_039583875.1 of Platanthera guangdongensis. Lineage (NCBI taxonomy): Eukaryota > Viridiplantae > Streptophyta > Magnoliopsida > Asparagales > Orchidaceae > Platanthera > Platanthera guangdongensis. Next base: position 175,221,986 of record CM077161.1, read on the forward strand.
GCTTGCAAGAAGCGGAGAGAAGACATTATTTTATTATAGGTAGAATTGTAGAATATTTTATTTATTTGAGAACGCATTTTAAAATAAAAAAAACACATAAATTTAAAAATTGGATTTTCTTTTAATTAGAAGGGAGTAAAATGGGAAAATAATGTTTAATCCAAGACATTTTTGCTTTTTTTATATAGTATAGATATATAGATTAATATAAAGAGAAGAGGGAGAAAAAAAATTTATGTGTGCATAATAATAGTGAAGTTTATGAGAGCTTGATAGATAGGGCATCGGTAATCCATGTTTTCTAAGGGTTCGTTTCTAGCAATTTCGGCCATGAATTTCGTCACTCTTCTCATAATTCACGTTTGGGAGGACTTAGGCTTCATTTTGGGGGTCTTGTTTTCACCGGTCAAGCGGTTGCAACAGCATGAATCAAGGCCCGATTCATTCGGTCGTAACCGCTTGATCGGTGAAAATAAGTCCCTCCAAACGGAGCCTTATTTTCACCGGTCAAGCGGTTGCGAGTTGCGACTGCACGTAAGGTCCGGTTCATGAGGTCGCAACCGCTTGACTGGTAAAAATAAGTTCTCCAAACAGAGCCTAAATAATTATAAAATAAAATGTACGCTATTTTTAAAAATAAAGTATGGCAGGCTGGCAGCCGTTATAAACAAAACAATTATTTTGTTTATAACTACTGCCAGCCTGCCATATTTTTTTTAAAAAAATAGCTTAAATTATGTTTTATTTTAATAATCATATTAAAACAATCACCCGACGCACAAAACTATTTGAGGCTGACTGGTCAACCCCCACTAATCCCACATTCCCACCTATTAATTCATGCAGCTTTGACCAGTCAACCACCACGTCGAATCCCATAACCGCCCCAGCCATAACTAACTTAACCGCCACCCTCCCCCCTCATTATATATACTCACTCAAACACTCTCTATTCCTCACAAATTTCGCGGCAAATCGATCACCGTCATCTTCTTCGCAATGGCTTCATATTTCTCTCTCCTCCTCCTCTTCTTCTCCTCTCTCCTGCTCAGCTCCACCGCATCGGCCGTCGTGTTTCGGGTCGGCGGCAAGTCCGGCTGGCATCCGCCCACCGGACATGAGTCCGAGACCTTCAATCAGTGGGCCACCAGAAACCGCTTCCACGTCGGAGACGAACTCTGTAAACTCTCTCTCTCTCTATCTATCTCTTTCTCTCTCTCTCTCTTCGTTTAATTTCTCCAATGGTTAAAAAAAGTTCTAACTTTATAAAAATTTCTCTCTATTCTCTATTTTTCTCTCTCGTTTTACTTCTCCAATGGTTAAAAAATGGTTCTAACTTCATCTAAATTTCTATCTCTCTCCTCGTTTTATTTCTCCAATGGTTAAAACAAGAATTTCTCTCTCTCTATTTCACCTAGCTTTATTTCTTCAATGGTTAAAAAAAGGTTCTAACTTTATATAAATTTTAATCTCTCTTTCTCTACTCGATTTATTTCTCCACTGGTTAAAAAAAAGTTCTAACTATATAATTTTCTATCTCTATCTCTCTCACTCTTCTAGTTTTTTTTCTCCAATGCTTAAAAAAGGTTCTAACTTTATATTATTTCTATCTCTATCTCTCTCCTCGTCATATTTCTCCAATGGTTAAACAAATGTTCTAACTTCATATAAATTTCTCTCTCTCTCTCTCCTCGCTTTATTTCTCCAATGGTTATAAAAAAGGTCCAAACTTTATATAAATTTCTATCTCTATCTCTCTCTCCTCGTCTTATTTCTCAAATGGTTAAACAAGGTTCTAATTTTATATAAATTTCTATCTCTATCTCTCTCGTTTTATTTCTCCAATGGTTAGCAAAAGGTTCTAACTTTATATAAATTTCTATCTCCTCTTTCTATTTCCCCAATGATTTTAAAAAAAAAGGTTCTAACTTTATATAAATTTTGATATGAATTCGTATATAGATTTCGGGTACGAGGACGGCGACTCGGTTCTCGTCGTTGACCGGCAACACTACGCCGCCTGCAACACGACGAACCCTATTCAGCGGTTCACGGACGGAGAGACCACATTCCGGTTCGACCGGCATGGGTACTACTACTTCATCAGCGGGGCTGTGGGCCATTGCCGGGCTGCGCAGAAGCTCATCGTGCGGGTTATGGTTCAGTCAGAAATTTCAAGCCCGGCGCCGTCGCCGTCGCCGTCGCAGTCGCCGTCGCCGGAGGCAGACAAAGGTTGGCCGGGATCGCCGGAGGGGTTCAGTCCGTCCGGTCTGCCCGGTTCGAGCGGCTCAACAAGGGGCGTGTCTGTTCGGTTCGTGTTGGGTTTAGCTGGATTGGTTGCTTTCGTGTTTGTTATGTAGTGGATTATTTTATTATTTATGCTCAATGTATTTTCTTTTTTTATTTATTTAGATTTAATTACTGTAGTACGGTAAATTTTGTTATACATTTATAAATTTGTTTCATTTTCTTTTTCATATTGAGATAAGCTATTCATTGCACATGTCAATAATAAAAAAAGTAATAATAATTGATGGGCATGAGATCCTCTTAAAAATGATGAGTGTGCACATAATCACATCGCACATAATCTCCATCAAAATTAGTGGGATCATGGGTGTGACCGCAAGCACGATCGTCGAACCCGATTCCCCCGCACGCCGATCCGATCACGCATGACATTAGAATCACCTGCGCGTGCTGAATGTGGAGGCCAGGCCGGTCGCTGACGCGCGGCCGAAGAGGCCGCCGGACCGCGCCACCCCTCCCGGCCGCCGGCGAGCAGCCGAAGAGGCGGCCAAGTTGGCCGCCCCTCCTCAGTTGTCGGCCACGAAGGCGGCGCCTCTCCTTGGCCGCCAGCGCGCAGCCGAAGGGGCGGCCAAGCCAGTCGCCCTTCCTCGGCCGCCAGCGCGCGGCCGAACGGGCGGCTAGGCCAGCCGCCCTTCCTCTGCCACCGGCGTGCGGCCAAAAGGGCGGCCGAGCCGACCACCCCTCCTCGGCCGCCAGTGTGCGACCGAGGAGGCAGCCGAGTCGAGCCCCCGTCCTCGGCCGCCGGTGTGCGGCCGAGGTGGCGGCTGGGCCGGCCTCCCCCTCCTCGGCCGCCGGCGCGCGACTGAGGTAGCGACCGGCCGTCCCTTCTCCGCCGCCGGCTTGGTTGCTGCGCACTTTCCCGGCCGTCGGCGGCGGTCTCCCTCCTCGCTAACGAGTTCGGCGGCAAGTTCGTCGGCCGCCCATGGGAGTTCATCCCCGTCGTCCGATTTTTTCGGGTCATTCCTCGTCGTCCGATTCGCGTGTAACCACTCACTAACCGTCAGGTTAGTGTGAAAATTTTATTATTAATTTAATTGTGTACAAATACTGAAATTAATTATATCCTAATATGCACCCCTAAAATTTAGCAAAAATATTTATAATAGTGGTTATGGTGTGCGGATAGCCACGTAACCACCATTACCACATCCTTGAGGCTATAAAAGGAATCTCATGTCTCCTCATTCCTCACATTTTTTTTTCTGAGCTTTCTTCTTACTCAGGTCGAAGCTAGAATTCACATACGAGCCGCATTGAAGCCCCTCTCGAGTCGCATTCAAGCCATCTCTAAGCCGCGTTCGACTCACCTTCATGCCACCTAAAAAAGCCCGATCTCTCCGCTTCCGGGAGGCCTCCGTGATTGCAAACTCAAGTGCTCTGCTCCCGCGTTCAGTGTCAGTGTGACGCCCAGCAAAGCTTATCGCCGCAAAACGCAATTTGTAACAAACGTCGGACGAGACAGTCTGTCGTCCGCCGAGTGCTAAGTGTTTTTTCATCTCAAAATTGTAACGAGAACTGGTCTGTCGCCCTTGTTTCAACAGACAAGCTGTAACAACAAGAAAATAGTGGACTTTGACTAACACAGATCCGGTCACGTGATTTTTTTACCCGGCTGAGAGGTTTTTCCACGTTAAAACTTCGTGCGTACGATCGACTAATCTCATTGATTGTGTGCGCGCTCGACCGTTCCAAGAGCTAAAGCGGTAGGTTATTCTGATACGACCGGAACGTCAAGTCAGGCCGCAACAACAATAATAATAATAGGTGATTTGTATGAGCAAATTTATTCCATGTGCATATCATTTTAATAATAATAAAATTAAATAACAAAATTCTCTAAATTAGATAGGTGCAAACCAAATAAAAGCCAATGTACCCTTTGTTTCTAGCTTATTTCTTCGCCCTGGTTATTCTCAACAACAACTCATCAAATCATGGTGTGAAGGAGCGGAAGAGAAATGAGCTAGGCGGGTCTTGAACCCAGTCTTTAATCCCGAGATGGGTGAAATATGGGTGCAACTATAATCGGTTTGGTTCCATCCAAACTCAAGAACCGATTCATATAAGTTCAATTTCAAAATTTTGAAGCTGGAACTGACCCACGATTCTAAAATAAAGACGAACCATTCATTCTGATTAGATACCGGTTCGATTTTCGGTCCTATCCATTTATCAAAATAATTTAAAAATGAATATTTCAACTCATGATTCTTCGTTATAAAGTTACCAACATCTCATAATAATTTAATCATAGCTTTTTATAACATTGAAGGAATTCAACTATTGGAGTTCAAAATTTATGTTCTCATCATTTTCACGTATTAAGTCATATGATTATAATCATTATGGCAAACAAATTTCTTTAGCATTGATTTTTAATTCTCGTGTCGGTTCTTGGTACTCGACCTTTGGAACCGAGAATTGAACCGAATTGTCAGTTCTTGTATTATGGGAACTAGACCCAAACCAAACCTATTTGGAACCGACCTGAACCGCTCGTTGGCTCTGGTCTGATTCTCAGTTCTTCGATTATTTTTGCACACCCCTATGTGAAATCAATCCGATGCATTAATGTTTAGTGATATTAATTCAAACTATTAGCTAATATATTTTTAAACGATTTTGAATAATTTTATTTTGATTTGTATGAATAATTTGACATGCACTTATAATTTTTTATCAAACGTATCTAAAAGCGTATCTATAATTTGGTCTGCAAACAACCCTGATAATAGTGGGATGTGAGTATTCTCACACGACCCTTATGTACTTCACATTATTGTAAAGCTTAGAAATAGATAGGTTAGATCTTGTTAATATGCAATTGATTGACACAAATTTATATTTGTTTAAAAAAACTAATTTTATAATTAGTTTTAAAAAAGTAAATCTATTAATTTGATTAAATTGAATCTAATTTAATAGTAAAACCTAAATGAAACTATGTTTATTGAACCAATTATCAACCCAAACAACATTATCATAAACAATTTGGTTTCCTTTTTTAATTAAGTAAATTTTTTCCACACCTACATTATATATATGTACATATAATAATAAGGATAATTTTAATGGCAAATCGCAATCGGATATTGGCAAATCATGCTTATTTTAAAACCCATATTTTTCTTTCCTCTGCTTTAACACCTAAAGACATCCCAACCCTAATTTCCCGATCATGGACTTATCTCCCTAACGCGATACCGGGATCGTCCCTACCGGCACCGATCGAATGCCGCCTTTCCATTCCAGTTCCCCGCCTCCCCTTGCAAGCTCTGCCGGGCATTCTCCTCTGAGACTCTACGCCCCCACCGTAACTTGCCTCTACCGATTCCACCATCCCCTAACCTAGGTATTGTTTTGCAACTCCGCATTGCTCTAAATCCGAATTTTTTTCCTCCCTCTCTTAAATTTTAGTTGTTCCCATTCCGGTTTTTTGATTGTCTAGCTTGATCTGAGAGTTGTCCGCATCCATTTTTTGTTATTTCATGCCCCTTTTCTCTAGATTTAGGGTTGAATTCTTTAGGACTTTTTGTCTTATGGCTTAAATGAGACTAATTGTTGTCTTTTTTTGTAGATTCAAAATTACTTATGGAGGAAGAGCCAAGGACACTAAATGAATTCTCTCAAATTCCAGAGATTTCTTGTACACCTCAAAGTAGTTCTATGGACACGATAAAACCATTTTTTTAAACATGTTATGTCATTCACATAATGATCTGTGATTAAAATTCTACTATCTACCAATAACAATGGGCTGCCATTAACGTAAATAGTTTTAGCATTAACACTGTACTAATAATAATTCACATTTCACATTATGTGGTAAAGAACAAAATCTCACAGTTAAAAATATGAGCCTCATCAACATTATGTTCTCAGGGTGTGCAAATAAAAACTAAAGATTGGATTAAAACCGAGCAGTTCGGGTCGGTTCACATTGATCTCAATATAAAAAAAATAGAACCAAGTAGTTCGGTTTGAATCTCATTCCAATTCTCCGGAACTCAAGAATAAACCTGAAACCGATTATTGAAATTAAACCTCGCAACCAATCATTGCTAATAATTTATTATTCAGTTCATCTCAATTATTAATCACATTAAGATGAACTCTTTAATATATGATTCTAAAAATTAAATATTCAATATTTAGAAATGAGTAATTATATAAGAATATATGTGAAAAAATTAAGAAGCATGAGTAGAACTAACCGATACCAAACATACCTTTTCGGTTTGGATCTAATTCTATATCTTATGTACGTGGGCCGATTCCAATTCCCAAAAATTAGAACCGACCCAATATGAATCGGTTCTTGTTTTTAGGTGGAACTGATCCGAACCGACCCTAATTCCACCCCTATAATGCACATTAAATAATTAAAATGAAAAAAAATAGCAGAAGATGGTTTAATATTGAGATATGTGACAGCTTATAATCCCACAAAACACTCATAAGAATATATGAAAATAGGAATTCACATCAAATTATAGTGGAAGGCAGACCATAAGTATACTCATTCTAACTAAATAAGGGAAATGATGACAGCGAGCAAAACTCAATGAAAACTCAGAAATTTCTTTGGATAATAATAATTCCGCTTGCATTTAGAGCGAATTGCCGTCGCAGTGAAACGGAGGCATCTGGCGGAAAATTATTCAAGATATAACTTGGGGGGGGATTGGCTTAATCAAGAGACTCATCATCATCATCGGGAAGTGGCTGGGCAGCTGCAGCAGCAAGCTCTTGCTCATGCCTGTTGAGCAGATAAAAGTTTGATGTGCAGTTAAAGAAACATATTGAATGTATGTGCATGGAAATGATGAGAACTCTCATCCCCATATATTTGATACTAGTCATCGTGTGCGTGTTCCCCGGTGGACAGTGTGAGGCGGCGACGGTATCGGGTTGTTGCCTCCGCACACTGTTGGGGGGAACTGAGCGGATATAATAGTTAATAGTTAAAACGTGTAATTAGGAGAAAATAACAGCGGTGCCGGAGAAGAAAAGAGCTAGATACACAACTAATAAGAATTGTAAAACATTTATAAAATATACGAGAAACAAAAAGGGTAAGTTCGTTTGGACAGAATTGGGAACCTGGAATTAAAATTGGAGGTCATTTTCAATTGAATATAACTTCCGATTCTAATTTTAAAGCCTCAATTCCGTCCAACATAACGGAGTAAAGTGAATGTTGAGATAGATATTTTTTTTACAATTGTAAGGTTCAATTTAGGTATGATTAGGCTAATGTAGATATTTTTTGCTGCCAAAAAATAAATAAATACATCCTATTGAAAGTGCAAAACAAGTACACATTGTAGAAAAAGAAAAATGCGCAAAAATTGATACTCTTAAATTTGATCATCACTTACAATTGTTGCTGAGCAAGGTCGATTTGAACTTCGGGAGGGGCAAGAGCAGGTGACTCGACAAAGTGAAGGTTTGGGTCCCTGGAGGACACATTTAAAAAAATGTCTGACCATATATTTTTATAAACAATACTAAAACAGCCTAAAGATAATTTAAAAGTTAGGGAATGACAATTTTACCCTGCAAGTTTTCTGGCCAGATAAAGGAATGGTTTCTCAAAATTGTAATTGCTCTTGGCAGAAATTTCATAGTATTGAAGGTTCTTCTTTCTATGGAATGTTACCATTTTTGCCTTAACCTGCCTGTTCTTAACATCCACCTTGTTTCCACAGAGGACAACAGGAATATTCTCGCAAACCCTGGAAGTCACAAGGATCATAAGCAGACAATTCTTTCTACCATTTTAGGTCTTTTTTTCATTTTACATGTCATGATACCAGCAATGTTGCCATTTATAACTTGTAAGGGCTATTCCTAAGAAAAACCCTTTTTACTTCCATTTTCTTTTACCTTAATACTCTCTCTTTTTCATCAGTTGTTCAGTTCAAACAAACTATAATATGCCTTTCATTTCATTCAACTTTAAGTATTTGGAAACATTTGATTATCCGTTTTGGAAGAGAGTAAAACACAGCTCATGATGTTCATATCGATCTATTATGCAACTCTACATCTAGCATTGAGTAGACCTCATACAATAACTGTCCTTCTAATGTATCTTTTGTTTATTTCTTTTGGAACAATCACAACAACTTTTTTGCTTATGGATCAACAACCAAAAATTCAATGTGTAATCTCAGCATTCAATGTGTATTTCTTGCCTTCGTGAATAATCTAATTTTACAATTATTCAGCCATTTCAATTTACCAAGCTCCACGTTAGCCAGATTAGTCAACATTTATATGTTTCGATGGGCTCTGACGGATCCTAACTGATAGAAAAAGATTGTCGTTAGTTTGATAATAATCGAGTGACATTACTTCTTCGATCTGAACCAAGGAATCAGTTAGATATAATGCAAAATGAATCTTATTATATCCTTGATCAGAAATTTCTATATGAAAAATACGAATCGGAGTTTGAAGAAGGGGCCCTCGATCCGCAACTGATAGAGGAGAATTTATTTAATCACATAGTTTGGGATCCTAGAATATGACGCCCTTGCGGCCATCTGTTTGATTGTATCGAAAGGCCACTTAAACTTGTTTCCTCTTCTCCGGCGGAAAATTTGTATGAATTAATATGCATAAAATAATATAATAATCCATCATCTTATTAATTTAAGTAAAAACCATAAAATTGAAGCAAACACTGGAACTCTAAACTGGCAAATAAGGGCAGAGTATATAATGTATGTGACTCACCTGCAGAGATCTCTATGCCAAGTTGGAACGTTTTTGTACGTAAGTCGAGCAGTGACATCAAACATAATGATTGCGCATTGTCCATGGATACTGACGCAGGAGGAATGAAATCGTTATATCAAAAGAAATGATAGCAATACTAATGTTAGAAGCATCACATGAATAATTACAAAAATAAAATATGCACTCAAACTCCTCTTAAAATACTTCGGACAAGTTAACAATAAGCTAACACTTGACATCAATATGTTCTCAAATGAAGACCGACGAAAAAACTATGAATGTAAACTATGTTCTCAAACAACATTGGACTAGTTTGAATGTACTTAGGCATTAGTGAGATTATGACTAAAGATAGGGCACAATGGCGACAAAGGATTCATATAGCCGACCCCACTATAGTGGGATAAACGCTTGAGTGTAGTTGTCGTTGTTGTACTTTGCATTCAATCTAGTCCAGTGTTGTTTGAGGTGTTATTCTTTTCAAATCATTTTGAATAACATTTGTCATTGATACCTTAAACCAAGTTCACACTAACATTTTGTTATGCGCTTGTAGGAGAATGGCTGGAAACAGAGGGATATGGTGGAGCTGGAACCGCGGCTGTCTAGGCAAGGTGTCTGGGTGTGCTCAGGGTTAAAGACCCACCAAAATCTCATAAAAAAGACAAGGGGAGTACTAATTCTTGCTTGTCATTACCATTGTTTTAACGTCCTCCGACATTGTCATTTTTAAGGGGAAAACAATATGTTTTCCTAAAAAAATAGATTTGTAAAATATAGGTCAACATGTCCATTTTTTCAAAATATCGGTCGACGCAATTTTTAAATATATCGTCCACTATTTTATTTAATGTTATATTAGCAGACTAGCAGCATATATTTAAATCACTTATATATATATTATATTTTGTATGTTTAAATCGATTAGACTTATTGTTTCGATTTTTTAAACATTTTATTCCTACAACTAATTTATATAATTGTTTCGCAATTTTTATTTTCATATTACAAAAATATGAAAACATTTAATACATTTATTAGTTGATTGTTTGCATGTTTTAAATATAAATTTATAAGTTTGAAAGGCTAATAATCAAGGATTTTTAACTTGTAAATCTTCTTTATTTGTAATAAACTTATTGTATATTGTTAAATATATTTTACAATGTGTTATTTTATATTTGTTAATATTATTCAACTTAGATACCATTTTATTTTATTTTGTAATATAAATGGTTCATTTTTTATCCATTTGTTATATTATTTTTCTATTTTAATAACATATACTGATATTTAGTTTGCATAAAATAAAAATTTTATTTATAAGACGTGCAAATTCGATATTTTAAAATATCTCTGACATGTCTCCGACATCCGATATTTACAACATTGGTCATACAAGACTTAACGGGTGCTTTAAATAGACTTACAAAAGGGTATACATGTAAATAAATCTCAACACTTGAACTTACACAAAAATATGGCATAATAACAATCAACACCTAATAAACCATGACATAATAAAACCCAAAAAATAATAACTTCGTATGAAGTCCATAACAAATTTATACTTCAATACAGTAATTACTTAATTTATCTTTCATTGTATGGTCAACTACTACCCATCTTAATATTTTCATTCAGGCATGACACTTTTTTAAACAAACCAATACACTGTCCCAAATAACATCCCAGCCAAATTACGGCTTTGTGGCATAGATAGTGATGCGGAGCAGAGACGAGAACCTGCAATAGAGGACGAGTTTTGGGGCCGTTCGGGGCCAATTAACGACTTTTCATATATGGCGCGTCCGGATCGACGATCGGACTCCACGGATGTGTCCGGATTCGCGTTGCGAATCGAATTGATATATTACTTCATTATTTTGCATTTTATTTTGATGTATTTGAGTGGTCCCACCTCCGGCCAATAATATTCGTTGATGGTGGGAATTGAGATGCCCTAATTCTCCTTTTATTATAAATAGGTAGTTTGTGGGCTGATTAGAGCGTTTGCAGAATTTGGAAAATAATATTCCCGGATTCCCGCGATCCCGCCACGTTGCCGACTTCGTGGAACCCCAGGTGACGACTACTAGGTGTGTATCTCCCTCCCCAAGGTTTGCCCTAAACTTAGGCCCCTTCTTCCCCCTCCCAAGCCCCCTCTCTTAGCCTCCACAGCCCCCAAACAGCAAATACATCCCATAGCCCTGCTGCCCGGACTTTAAAATCCCTGTTTAACAAATTCAATGAAATTTACTGTTCATGTCTAAAGTTTCCCCAGCCCCTGTCCATCGTTGGCCTCCCTTGCTTACTGTTGCCAACCGTCCAGCCTTCCTCCACCCAATCCGCCGACCCTCCAATCCTACAGCCGATCGCCTCCCTCTACATCCTCAGCCGCATCTTACCCCAGCAGAACCCTCCACCGCCGGCCTCCAATCCTCCCTCCTGCAGCGCCACTAACCCTCCCCCCTTCTACAGCCACCGGCCCCCCTATCCTGCACCATCATCCTAGCCGCTAGCCACCCTATTTGTGGAGTCACAAACCCTAACCCTACCCCCTCCGGATCAGTCCAGATCTGAGATTTTTCAGCCCGGATCCGACCTTTTATTGTCGGATCTATCCTTACTCGCCCAGATCTACACATACGTGGCAGGATCTACCCATTTCCGCTCTGATTCTACCTTCCACCGTTGAGGACAGTCACCTACATTGTTTTCCTCACCTCCGGTTCCACCTCGTATCGTCATCCATTTATCTTCGGCACCGGATTTTTCAGTGCCTTGGTCAGCCCCACTACTTGGCGAGTCTTCGTTGTACTGAATTATTATTTTCAGCATATTTATATTGGAATGAATTTTATCCATGTTTGGGATCTCTTGTATACTAGTTGTTTGTTTGGATAAATATTGTGATTTGCATGTTTCATTCTCCGCGCGCTCTCGCTTTGACCCTCCACGCAGAGGAAAGTCTAAGCTTGTTTTGCCCTAATAAATTATCTTGTTTTGTTATGAATTATTTGTGTGAGATGTTAATGTTTATAATCTAAATTATGATTAATCTATCGTGCTTTACATAACATGTAGGGTTAGACTGTCATTTACCCGCCGCCTATAGATTCGTCATGTGTCACATAGTTACCTACATTAAGAATAACAGGATGTAGTGGGCAAGAAATCAAGCATTAATGAAATGACAAATAAGGTGCTGCAATAAAGATCAATACAAAATACATAGATCCCATGGACTATGTGGTAAAACACAATCAAGTAGCTCAAAAGAGAAGAATGCCTTAAAGAAGGCATGGTATTTACTGTAACTTGGATTCTCGAAAGAGAACAGTACAGAGTATTTGAGCTTTAAATTATATACATGCAAAGTACAATATTAAAGCATGTCTTATATATACATGCCATGCTATTGGCCTGACTCTACCCTGGTGGCTTGTTCTCGCTATTCTTTAATATGACCTGGTTTTGTTGGTTGTTTCTATTGCTCTACTGAATCAAATTTTCTTTTCTCCCCATTGTGAGCATTGTTTTTCCATCAATTTGCACTGATTCTCCCGCCTTGTTTATTTTAATGGATGTTATGCAAAATCTACTGTTAGTGAACTTCCTAAGCTTCGGGCTCTGTTAAGAGTATCAATTAATAGTGTTAACCAATTTCACTACTCTTTTAGGAGAACCCACCTTTAGTTCATTTGGCAACATAATTTATCATGATAATGTGCATCCCTCACCGTGCTGCTTCAGACTTCAATAGCCCTCTCACAAGAACACACAAGAAGAGAAAGAACTACTTAACAACTCTATGCTTTGATTACAAACTTGAGTGAAACTGTTAAAATTTGGGGGTGATTATCAATTGCCCTTAGGGCCTCCAATTTTTTTTCCTGAGAAGAATGGATGGACCTAGAATACATCACATACATATGCTCCACTTGGAACCTTTTAGGCATTCACCAAGTCTTTTACAATATTAACAAAATATCCACACTCGTTTAAAATATTCTATACATCTCTACAAGTATCAACCTTTCTCCAGCCCTTATAAGTCTTCATATTCTTATGTAACCTTCTCCACAATTCTGTGGATTGTGCACACAAATGGCTCAGCATAGCCATGGGTGAGCCATGATCTAACCATCTGTGATATTCTACTCCACCTAATCTTACAACGTCTCTGTCGCAAACATTAGTGAAAACAGTTCTCCCGGTCATTTTGTCTCTTAACTCTCTTAACTCCTTGGCAAACTTGTACATTAATGGGCTACTCTCATGGTAGCCAGCTAATTGCCTATATGCACGTGTTTTTCACGTGAGGGGTAGTGTTTGAAACGAAGGCGACTCGGATGATCTTTCCCGACCGTTCGTCTTCGTTCCACACGGCCTCTAGGCGTATGTCGTATGTTGTTCGTGTCTCCCCATATTTCTTTCGATTGATCGTGTTAGGACACGACTAATGTTGGTGTTCTAGTCTCGGCGGGTCGTGTCGCGTGGGACCGTGTCATGCGGGACTGTGTCGTGTGGGACCGTCCTTTGTGTGAATTATCCCCGACAGATTATCCCTGACGGATTATCCTTGGTTGCTTGTGTGTAGGTGATGTTGGTTGACCTTCCTATCCAGCGGGTTGTATCGTATGGGAGTATCCCCGGTCACCCATCTGTTGGTTTCTAGCGAGTCCATGTCGTGTGTGGGTCTACTTCGTGTGTAGCTATGTCCCCAACTTGATTCCCCGGTTTGGATTTTCCCCTGTTGGCTCGTCTGTTGTTTTGTCTCACATCGCCTACCTTCATTGCGGTTATTATGAAGTCTAAGCTGAAAGGTTCCCTCTTCAGCTTGAGGGGGAGTGTTGCGGTTATAGCTCCCAGAACGGGGCTAGATCGGGCCGAGCCCCGGGCCAGGATGAACATTAACGAGCGCCTCAGGATGGTCGGGATGGAAATCTCCATTGTCGAAGACCTAAGTAAATAGAAAATGGCGAGCATTACGGCTTACACTCCTTTTTATAGGCTACACGGATCTAACCACTTTCCCGCCCAGACGCTGGAAGGAAAATGTTGCACGATCAATCTCATATCTACGATGGTGGCGGGAGAACAGAGGAGGGGAATGCGATCTGGGAGGAGAAGCAGTCGGTGGTTATAATATATTAATTATATTATATATTACTTAGATATATAGATATATACAAATATATATATTAATAAGATTATAACATATTATTTGAATTATTATTAGTATCGGGAATGAGGATAAGCTAGCTGAATCGGAGAAGGCCAAGTCGGATGATCATTAAGCAAAATTATCTATTATATTTACAATACAGTTTAAAGTCCTTGCATCTCTCAATTTGCAAATATGGAGTACAATGCCAACATCTTGAGGGGTCACTCAAGTATATAGAGAAGATAATAATGAGAGCTCTAGTGGAAGATTTTTATCTAAGAGGTCGGGTGTTTGATCCCGGAACTCAAAAACCTATTGTTTCTTGGTGATGAGACACAGAGAGCTGGTTGGGATGTACGGGCTGCAGCTCTGATGAAAGCCGCCTTGGTGATATATCAGAGTGGGCCCCCTAGTGGTGATGTCTGAGTGGCATGTAAGTGTGACATCTGTCCTGCATCACCTCATTCCCAAAAAAATAGCATTATAATAGAATTTTACAATCCTTTCTAAGGCTAGTAGGACTTCGGAAACCCGTGCAAGTGACTTTAGGTTTCAATGACAACTTTCAAGTTTCCTTATTAAAAAAATTCAAGGTATAGCTATAAAAAATATACATCAACACTCCATGTAACACAGATAATTTTTTAAAAAAATTAACACATAATAAATGTTAACTGCTCAATCTAGATGAGATGAATTAGATGGATATATGTGATGTAAATAACACTAGGATATAAAAATCACTGACCTGAGAGATACCTAAGTACAATTAACATTTATCAAATGAAGCTTGAAATAAAAGAGGATATAATGCTCGGCTAAGGATAAAGAATTACATCAGGGATTTTTAATAATGCATAATTGTACTTTGAAATAATTTACTAATCAAAATCTTAATGAATTAAATTAACCCAACTAGCTTAAGCTAATCAAAACAAAACTACAACTGTCACTTTTCGACAAAGCTATGAAAGCAACGGAGGAAGAAAAAAATGACAATGAACTAAAAGTATGCTACTCTTTAGCAAAAGAATTAAACAAATCTAGGAACGCTAAACAATATATAAATTATTTTTGGTATCTAAACTTTTAAGTGGAACAATAATAGTAGTCAAAATGACGAGTTATGCAAATGCAAGTAGACGAGGGAGGCTTGTGAGAGGCAACGACTTGTGGAGGGGGACTGAGAAAGTGGTGGCATTAGTGAGAAAATGGCAATAGATTCAAAGATTCATTTAAGTTACGGACACTTCCATGTGAAAACAAGCCGACTTAAGTCTTGATACGGATACGACCTCCTGGACGTGCAACTCTCTGCTTATGTAGTCCTAAGGGGCATTATCATAATTTGTATGTCTCACTCCCCTATATAAGGGAGTGGTAGTGTCTCTTATTTGGTATCTTGAAACACTGTGAGTGTTAGGCTCTCCTAGGTGAGAGAGGCTCTTAGGGGGAATCAGCTCTCAAGAGTTCGGGACGAGGTTGTCTCGACAATTGTATCCCTCATTTGTGTTCAATCATTTCATTTTTATTCTTCATAGTATGCAATTATCAATTGGTCTGATATGCCACTCATTTAGGATTTCGGTCGAATCCCTAGTTGCATCTCATTCCTTGTTCCAGCCAACACCAGACAACTTCATTTGTCTTCTGTCGACGTCGTCCATACCAAACATTGTGATCAAGCCCTCCATACTCAGGATCCCACACGACACGTATCTACAGCCCCAGTCACTGAATCATGCGTCCTCTTTCATGTCGTCTTCGTCGTATCACCTTATCATCGTCTCACTTCCGCACGACGCACAGTAGAAGCCGCAACCCCCGTACCGTCTCTTGCATGATTGCCCAGCTCGATAGTCGTCTTCCCGCGCTTCTTGGTTCATTTTATGCAAGCAACGTTCCTGCGGCACGCCACCCCAACTCTTGTCAACCTACAGCACCTCCATTGCATTCCATGGACTTCCAACGCCTCCTTTTGTCTCCTTCTGGCAACCGGTGCAACTCCGTTTACGTGTCCATTGTCGCACCATCTATTTACCGCCCCAAGGCAGTTGTTCCTGCAGCCCTCGACGCCATCTTGTGTCACCTCATTGCCAACAACTGTTTGTTTCTTACCTTCCTTCGGCCTCGTCGTTCTAGCCCTGAACACGTTCAATGGCGCTCCACGCCGATGAGGACGCCTCCGTCTCTGGCTACGTGGACACGCATCGCTTCGATCAACTCGAAGCACAACTTAAGGATCTCACTCTCCTCCTACGAGAGCTCACAACCACGGCAACCGGTCCCTCCACCACCGCAGCAACCCCCTCAACCTGTCCCAGACTACACGGGGTTTCTCCACCCCGCTACAAACATCCACCCGGCCCATCTCCGTCAGATTGAGACCCCTGTGTTCAACGGTACCGATCCCATCGGTTAGATTGTCCGCGTCGAACAATTCTTCGATCTTCACTTCACCCCCACCAACCAAAAAGTTCCTCAAGTCACTATCTATATGGAGGGTTCGGTGTTGCATTGGGTGCGTTGGACGCGCCAGCAGGTCCTGACCTCTCCCGGTCCACGCTGAAGGAGGAACTCCTTTGCCACTATGACGTCCGCCAGATGGGAAATGCCTACGATCTCCTTAGCTACATGCGTTAGTCCAACATCATGGCCACCTACATTAACGAGTTGATCGAGGTCGCCGTTTACGTACCCGGTCTATCTCATGACCATTACCTGGGGTACTTCATTGGGGGTCTGCAACCCCACCTTCGGATGCGCCTTCGGGTCCACAATCTGACGACTCTTTCTCACTCCATAGAGCAAGCTCGTTCCCTTGACGAGGAACTCTACACTGCCCAATCGTCCTCCTCATCTTGCCCACCCCACCAGCCACTGCTACAACCGTTGTTGTTGCTGAAGTCTCTGCCGACTCTTTCTCGCTCCATGGGTCTCCGTTGCTAGGCATGCCTCTGCCGGTGTCATTTCTGCCATCGCCGCCTCCACCAGCACCCAGAAGACCCCACCGCTTATCTCACAAGCAGCATCTCGAGCTTCGCAGCAAGGGCCTTTGCTTTTGTCGCCAGTAGCCGCACTCGTTCACCCACATTTGTGCTTTCAAAGACTTGTGTCTACTGGTTGGATCTAAATACGACGGTCCTGACTTTGGATACTTGGCTCTTTTGATGCTCGTGGATGATCCCTGCGGACCTTGACCTTGAGGACAAGGTCATTTTTCGCAAGGGGAGTCTTGATACGAATACGACCTCCTAGGGCATTATCATAATTTTTATGTCGCACTCCCCTATATAAGGGAGTGGTAGTGTCTCTTATTTGATATCTTGAAAACATTGCGAGTGCTAGGCTCATGAGAGACACTTAGGGGGAACCAGCCCTCAAGACTTCGGGTCGAGTTTATCTTGATAATTGTATCCCTCATTAGTGTTTAATCATTTAATGTATGTTCTTGATAGTGTGGAATTATCAAGTCTACCAACCTGGGAGGATACCATCCAACTCACTCCACATCACTTAATGTATGTTGATGTATGAAGTCATGAGCTGATAAGTAGGAGTGAAAGAGTTATGACAGAGGGGGATTGGATATTCATGAAACTTTGACCCTATCAACAACTTCCGTTGAAATCACACTCATGCAAAAAACTTAAGCAGCTAATTGGTGAAGAACCTTCAATTTATCATTTTCCAGTGTTTCTTTTAGTACATAGTCACATCATATTGGAACTGAAGTTACAATTGAACAATAGATTGTTGTCCAATGACACGATTTTTAGTCAAATCAAGTGTAAACCCAAATATAGCTATGGAGTTGACCTCTGCCATTCAACAACAATTTCAATACTTTAATCCTTGGGATTAAGATGTTATCAACCTGATGGTTGTTATGTACAAATTTTAGCTTCAGGGAGATTAGTCATTTATCATCAAAGAGTATCACGATCTTTGAATCCCAAATGAAGTATTAGCCCTAGGTGTTGGGCATGAGAGATGTCTCACATTAATATTTTTGTCCTTGTAGTACTTCTCTCTCACTACCTCGTATTATCACAAAGGTGCGCATTTTACCCTGACCAAATCAACACAAAGGTCCATCTGAAGGATGCAAAGCCTGAAGTTGCATTGTTGTTGATGTTAGAAACTCCGGGAAGTGATGCGCACCGAGAACTCAAGACGTGGGAGGGATTGGATGTAAATGTATTGTCCGACAAAATGAAAACATGACCTCGTCCAGCGATTTGGTGGATGGAGTGAAAGAAGTAGTTGGGAATTATGTTTTAAAGTTGCACAACAACAAATAGGTAAGTATACAAATGAATAAAATGCTATCACTCGTGTCTCAAGAAAATCTGTTGATATTTTCGCAAAAGTGATCCCATTAAAACAAAGAAAATGAGACAAATTAAATTCTAACAAGTACATTCACTTCTAACATATGAAAAAAAATATTTATGACACGTTCAGTTAGACAGAATTGAAACCACGGAATTAGAAATAGAGGTTCAATTCCAATGAAAATAGGCTTTCAATTTTAATTTCAAGGCCCCAATTCAGTCCAAACGAATGAACCCTTATGAATCCATGCTGCTTCCAAAACAGCCCTATGATCAACTTAATAGCCAAAGTCATTCATACACATAATCATATAAGATGCAACAACTCAAGAATGAATGATTGCCAGTGTATTAGAGTGTGAAATGCATGTAGATCTTCCATATAAAAATAGATATATAGAACAATTTAGCTAAATTAATTACTGAAATTTCATATAAATGATGACAAAATGGAGAAATAAAAGCAATATCTCAGCATTAATCACTTAATGCACACCCATCTCCCAAAAAAAAATTCAAAACTAAAACAATCATTATCAAATAATTTGACTCACTAGTATCCATCTCTTAGCCCTCCAAATTTTTCCTGCCCAGCAGTGTCCCAACAGTAGAACCGGATCCTACCACAGTTGGTGTGAAAATCCAAGGGATGGACCTCAACACCAATGGTAGCTGCCCATAATTCACAAGAACATTACAGTAATCAGGATTTATAAATAAATCAAAACATCAAAATATCGCATTTCAACAATCAACTAATCAACGTGTTTCAATTCGCATGCATACGCTCATATTTCTTCTCAAATTCCCCTGTGAGATGTCGCTTCACAAAAGTAGTTTTCCCTAGAAAATTTTTGAGGAAATAGTTTAGCTGCCATGGCGGGATTGAAATAATCGAACGGCAGCTGCTAACCGAACAGAATTAGGAGGAGATTGATTACCTGTGCCCCCATCTCCGACCAATACTAGCTTGAAGCTAGGGTATTCCACAGTTTGCTGGTTGGGAAGCGCCTAACGAGAGATGCATAAAACATCGAATCGGATACAGATCAAACCAAGATCTGGGAAAGGAAATCAAAACCCTAGATGAAGATCTGCGAGATCAAAGTATAGATACCATGGCGGGTGGCTCCAAGTCTTCTTCTCCGATCACAGTTCTCCGTCTTCTCACTGCTCAGCGAAGGAAGAGGAGAAAAAGAGGGCGGCGAGAGAGATCTGCTCGGCGGCTCGGCCGCTTCGGTTTTAATTATAACACGAACCGGTTTGGCTCGTCTATCTGAGTATCTGTCAACCAGTTAGCCGTCCGATCCAGTCGACCAAGCGGAATGGTACAACTGTCCTGGCTAACACATACAGGCCTTCTGTATATTCTAAACTTAATTAGAATATATGCAAATCAAAATTTAAAAATCTAATCTTTTTTTCATAGTGGTTTTTTTTTCTACGCAAACCACTTTGAATATGCGCAAATCAAATTCATCGTCGCTCCCGCTGCATCTCCCGACCTCTCTGTCGTTGTCTCTCACTCCGCCCCTTCCCCCGCCTCTCTCGGGGCAACAAACGCCGCATTTCCCGTCCTCTCTATTAATGCCTCTCCCGTCAACGGTAGGTTGCGAGGCTTCTGATGAGCAGTTCGACGTACAACAGCCAGACAATTTTGAAGTTCTGCATGTTGATTTTTTGTTTTTGTTGCCTCTCCCGTCGCGGGTCGACGATTTTTTTCGTTGATTTTGAATGTGTGTCGCCGCTTCTCTTCATTTTCGTTTTGATTCTGCAACTGGATTATTTAATACATATTTATTTCTTTCATCTTCAATATATTATGAAGCTAATTTTCGTTTTGGATTCTGCATATGGATTCTACACGTTTTTTTTGTTCTTCGTTTTTGTTTTTGTTTTTATGTTGTAATTATGTAATGATGCTGGATGGTAAATTTCTAGCTTCTTATGCCATATTTTAGTTTATGAAGAAGGGAAAACATAAGTGTATTGCTTGTTGTAACAAATGAAATTGATTCTTGTTGTTCATACTTTCATTTGTCTTACAAAAACTGCTGTCAATTTTTTTATTTTCATTTTTTTTTCCTAATTTCAGATACTGGAATCAAGCTCAGAAACTTCTAAAGATTTTCATTGTATACAAACATGTTTCACAGTTGACCTCTGAAATTTAAATTAATCAGGTTTATGAATTGTGTATGTGTTGTTTGGTAATAAAATTCTTTAAATTTTTACAGGTTTTCGTTGAAGTGGATGTTATAGTTATCATATATTAAACGCCATAAATTTGATGTTTCTATGTTATAAACGTGTTATTTTGTCGAATTGTTGCGCTGGACTTCTCATGAAATGATTTTTTTGTCTAAAATATTTGATTATATAATTTGTATTGTTGGCTTGTTGTTAATAATTTTTGTTTGTGGTTAACAATTTGGTTTGCACAGATTATTTTTCAAAATATATGATTTGTCATTAACAATGGTTTATGTATATCTAAATTTGATTTGTCTTTAACAATCTCTTTAATTAAAATTATGTTATTGCTGAGTTTGTCTAATGGCATATTTTATTAGCACTCCAGTTTTGATTATATGCAATTTGGTTAATTGCAAGTACTGTTTTTAGATGTCAATCATTGACAAATAATTTTATATCAGCAAGCATTTTTTAGGGAGCCGAATATTTGCGAGCAATATAAACTGCCTCCTACAGGTGGATTTATGCTAGATTTGAAATGGAATACTAAAGTGTGAATAGGACGCTGGTTTGCTTGCTAATAGAAAATAGAAAAATCATAAAAAATGCAACTTTTTAGTGCGTATAGTCAAAGCTACAATGCTAATAACAGTGTCATATTTTATTTACTCGCAATTTTAAAGGAAGCCAAATTTACTATTCGTAAAAAATTTGTTATCCACAGGTTAGTAAAGAAAATTAAACGAATAACTTTGATTGTCTGTTTGGCCTTCATCACCATAGGGGAGAGTAACTTTAACTATCTAAATCTTTCAAACAAATTCTAGCCATCTAAATCTCTTTAAATAAACCGAAATCGCACGAGCAGCGAAAAAAAATGTCTTTCTTCCTCAACTCGGTTTCTATTCGCACATTCATTTTATGAATCGTGATTTGTGCACACATTGAAGTGCTCATAAGGTCGGCTCATAACACGGGCGCGGGGGGCACCGTAACACAAAGGTGTGGTGTGTCGTGTTGGAGCGCTCGAAGCATCCGCGTGATCATCTAGTTTGGAATGACCTACCCGTTGCCCCCAGCAGGGTATTTATAGACGAAACCCTAAATCTCCGACTACGGATTTGGATGTCTATCAGATCCTAACCGACCCGTTAAGTAGCTTATTAACACGAATATAAATATACCTCAACAATCTCCTCTTATATTGTATATAAGTGTTAGCATAAGAAAATGGCTACTTATCCAAAAGTTAATAATGACCAAACAAACAAGAGTTTTTCCAGAAATATAAATATGAGTTTTAAATAACAAAATACTAAACTCAAACCAAATGTTCCAAACATGAAAAAGCAATAAACTGGAAAGCTCAAACCGATAATTGATCTAAGCGAAAAACAGATCATCATCATCTGGGTCAAAATCAACTGTCTCTCCTTCAATCTCCATTTTTCCTGCAAACATTTACAACAAGAATGTCATGAGACAAATCTCTATGAATTCAAACATTTGTAGAAATAAAGTGATTAGTTCTAACAGCGGGTGAACTTAATACTCTAACTGGGAGGAAAGAATCCCAAAACAGCATCTCTATCTAATTTACACAAAATTAGCTTAATTGATTTCATAGAATCAAACCATGTTCCTTCGATTATTAAGATTATTTTTTAACGTTCCACAATTGTGTTATATCATCAAGTTTGGAATGATACAACAAACTGTGACTATTATATCATCAAGTTTGGAATGATATAACTAATAATCATAATATCAGGACACATATCAGCAACCTCAGTACTCCTTTTTGGAATGATACCCAATTCAGCCTTTGGCAAAGAATAGTTACGTAAGTCATCAAGTTTGGAATGACTGGCAACTATCTCACCTCTAGCTTTCATCAGGTAATATCTGAAATACTTTAGTGTGCTTAACGTAGATGCTTGAATGTAAGCAGACAACAGTTCTTAAATTTAAAACATAAGCTAGGTATTAAGTCCTCCAAAATGGACGTTAATCTCATCTCTCCCGATGTTTTAGATGTAAGAACCTTACATAAGCCCTTAGTAAGGACATCTGCTACATTATCTTTTGATCTCACATCCAATAGGAAGATTATCCCCTGACTGGTAAGATAGGTCAACCAGGCCTGTTTCATCCTAAGTTGCCTTCGCTTGCCATTGAACAACGTATTTGTAGCAATGGTCTTTGTGGCCTGATTGTCACAATAAATCGAAATAGAGTGCATTTTCAGACTCGTCATTGGAATGTCCAATATCAGATCTCTTATCCACTCTGCTTCTTCTCTAGCTGAAGCGAGAGCATAGAGTTCCGATTCCATAGAGGATAGTGCAATGCATGTTTGCCTCTTAAACTTCCAAGCTACTGCAGCTCCTCCTAGTGTAAACACAAAACCACTAGTGGATCGATAATCAGCTTTTTCCGAGCACCAAGATGCGTCGGAATACCCTTCAAGCACTGGAGGATGCCCACTGTAACATAAAACATACTTCTCAGTATACTTTAAGTATCTCATTAGCCTGTCTAAGGCGTCCCAGTGGTCCTTCCCAGGGTTACTGGTGAATCTACTCAACATACCGACCGTAAAGGCTATGTCAGGTCTAGTGCAGGTAGTAGCGTACATGTGACTTCCTATGAGTTTGGAATAATCCAACTGTCCGATAGCTGAACCTTCATTCGGTTTCAGTCTACTATTATAATCGTATGGAGTCTCAGTCTTTTTGCTCTTATCGTAACCCCACTTTTCCAGTAGATTCCTAATGTAGTGACTCTGACTCAGGGTAATACCCCTTTTTGTGAAGTTCACGTTCATTCCTAGGATGGTTTTCACCTCTCCTGGCTCTTTTATGCTAAATTGTGCCGTCAAGGCAACTTTCACGTCTTTCACCTCAAACTGATCAGTGCCCAGAATTAGCATGTCATCAACGTACAAGCATATGATGGCTACTTTATTTGCACTTGTTCTAACGTACAGACATTTATCTGATAGACTGGATTTGAAACTCAAGCCTTTTACACAGGTGTCAAATTTTTCATGCCACATTTTGGGTGCTTGTTTCAATCCGTATAGTGACTTAATCAACTTATAGACCTTATTTTCTAGACCTTCTATGACGAACCCTTCGGGCTGGTGCATGTAGATCTCCTCAGTTAGATCTCCATTCAGAAATGCAGTCTTGACATCCATCTGATGAACAGTGTAGTGTTCAATAGATGCTAGTGCGAGAAGAATCCTAATTGTCGCATAGTGACATACAGGTGAGTATATATTAAAGTAGTCTACACCACTCACTTGAGTGAAGCCTTTGGCAACTAGATGTGCTTTATATTTTGCGATACTCCCATCAGGATTAAGCTTCTTACTCAGAACCTACTTATTGCCAATAGTTTTAGCCCATTTGGGCAAATCAACCAAAGTCCATGTGTTGTTCTGCATGAGAGAGTTGATCTCTTCGTCTATGGCTTCTTTCCATAATAGAGAGTCTCTAGATCGCATCGCTTCCTTATAAGTGGATGGATCAGCTTCAACGTGGTAAGTCGCGAAGTCTGTACCGAAGCTTTTAGGCATTTTCTCTCTACTAGATAGCCTTCTGGTATCTAAACCACTCGTGTCTACAAGCTCAGTGTTAGAGTTATGTTGTACTGGCTTAACTAAATGCTCAGTACTAGTGGCTGGCAGACCTGGCAGTGTTAGGTTCTTGTACTTAAGGAACTTATCCTCAAAGAAGACAGCGTCTCTTGATTCTATTACAGTATTAGTGGAGAGATCTAGAAACCTGTCTGCAGCACTATCATCTGCACATCCTAGGTAGACGCGGGTATTAGTCCTGGGTCCAATCTTAGCTCATCTAAAGTCTGGTATCCTAACATAAGTGATACAGCCCCAGGTCTTAAGATTGTCAAATTTAGGAGGCCTCTTAAACCAAAGCTCGTAGGGTGTCCTAGTCAACTTGGCATGGGGAACTTTATTAAAAATGTGATTTGACGTGAGGACGGCTTCACCCCAATAGGTCGCAGGCATGCCAGCAGTCAGCAACATAGAATTCAACATTTCTGTTAAAGTTCTGTTTTTCCTTTCAGCGATGTCATTGGATTGTGGGGAATATGGAGCGGTGGTTTCAGGGATTATGCCATTGCTGGCAAGGAAATCTCTGAACTCCCCGAGACGTATTCTCCTCCTCTATCATTTCTTAGCCTTTTTATTTTCATGTCAAGTTGATTTTCAACCCTATTTTTGAAAATACGGAATTTTTCAAATGCTTCATCTTTGGTTTTAAGAAGGTAAATGTGACTGAATCTAGAGTACTTGTCGATAAATGTTATCAGATACTTCCGACCGCCTCGAGTGACAAAACTTTTGTAGTCACAAATATCGGAATGTATTAACTCTAGCAATTGTGTGTTCCTAGAAACCTGACTAAAATGTGTTCTAGTTATCTTAGTTTGAGCACAAATTTCACATTTTTCAAATTTGATTTTTGTGTCGAGGGGTATGTTATGAGTTTTAGCTAGCAGGAGAAGTTTTCTATAATTGACGTGTCCTAGTCTTGCATGTAAAGTCTTAGGATCTATCAGATTAGAATTAACCTGATTTACTACCTCGTGTGCTAGTCTCAGGCTATACATCTCGTTAACGACATATGCGCATCCAAAGTAATGTGAGTGAACCATTAGGGTTACCCGACCACCACTAATGTTAAAAGACATACCCGCATCGCACAATAGGCTAATAGAAATTAAATTAGCAGCTAATGTCGGTATAAATTTAACATTTTTCAAAGTAAGAGTCTTACCTGAGGAGAGAGTCAAGGTAGCGTTGTCGACCTTCAGCACGTCAGCTACAGCTCCATTTGCAACAGTGACGGTCTCTTCCACCTCTTTTGCATCCTCCAGAAGCTTTGGATTGTGACAGACGTGGCAGGTAGCACCTGAATCGAGCCACCACTCTGAACTGGCCGTCCCGTTACCGACCATGGCAACAAAGTCGGTAGGCGCAGTCTGATAAACCCTGTTAGCTTGATTATCAGTCCTTGGTGTGCTGGATTCGCCCCGTTTGGGCTGACGGCACTCGGAAGCGCAGTGACCCCACTTATTGTAGTTGTAACACTTGCCTTTGAATTTCTTCTTTATTTGTTTGCTGGTGGCAGCAACTGCGGGTGCACTGGTCGGTGGGCGAGTCTTGCCAGGCTTAGGCTTCCGCTTAGGATGCGTGATCATGTTAGCAGTAGAGGACTGCTTGCTGATCGTCTCTATAGCGTGCCTAGTCTGGTTCTCATCCTCGATGCAGATGAAGCGCTTGAGGTCTTTAATACTCACCTGCGTCTTCTACCGGTACATCTCAGTTTTGAAGGAATACCGGGCCGAGGGCAATTTGAAAATGATCGCCCCTGCAACAAATACATATGGCAGAGGGATGTTCTCACTGTTGAGCTTGTCCACCAAATTTTCAAACTCAGCAACCTGTGGCAGGATTTCTCTTTCCTCAGTGAAGGTGAATGTCATAAACTTGTCCACTAGGTGCGTCTTGGACATGTTCTCCTCCTCCTTGAACTGCTCCTCTAAGGCTTCCCAGATCTCATTGGCTCTTTGCATCTTGTCGTACGTCTCTGCAAGCATGTTGGAGAGGCAATTCAGGATGTAGTCTCTGCAGAAGTCCTCGTCGTTAACTCATTGATCTTCAACGTCACTTCCTTTGAATTCTTCAAAGACAGTCTGCACTATGTAGAAGATGTTCAGGTACTTCATGCCGAACTGTGTGTTGCGCTTCCAGGCACTGAACTCGGCGTTGGAGAATTTTTCCAGCTTGATCATCGGCACAGGAGGGGAGTGATTGATCGCCTTTGACATTTTTGTGTCTCTTTCCACACAGAATAATTCTACTAGCAACCTAAATTACAAGCAGAAAAAACTGGAGAGAGATCACCTGAGCCGCAGAGACAATGAAACTTCGGATCCAATCCAAGAGAGTTGCTTGCTCCTCTTCGGCTTAACACAAATGCGAAGATCAAGAAATTTGATAAGCAATTTCCACAAGGACCTCGATGAAACCTCAGGACGATCCTCCACAATAGAGCAACGACTAGATCTGAACCAAATCTCCACAGGCTCCTAGCAGCGGTGAGATCTGGTAAGGATTTCACTGTTGAAGAACGATGGAGAGAAGGATTTTGTTGCAGCTCTCCTTCTCCACATACGCAAACAGCATCTGTTCTTCCTTCTTACGGTGGTGATGAAGATCGACACCCAAATCGAGACGAGGAGCAGCGGGAAACACCGGAGCGGTTGTGCTTTTTCCACGATCGGCGAGCAGCGATGGAAGTTTCCTATTTCCCGATCTGGACCAGCAAAACGGAGCCGATCGACACAGAGAAACCTCCGACAGCAAAACAGAGGTCGTCTTCCTCTTTGCCGACACAGGGAAAAACCCGATCGATTGAAGAAGGCGCGGTTCCACGCGAACGACGATGGCGGCACGATTTCCTCCAGGCGGCGTCGCAAGAATCCCGAGCGGGATTCACTCCTACTTCACGATGAACTCCGGCGCAATCACGATCCTTTTGCGATCTGATCCCGATCTGCAACAACAATGAAGCCGTCGGCCAAAAAACTCGCGAACGGGAGTGCGGCTAGGTCACGGGAGCGGAGCGGGCTTCCGTGAAAACAGCGACGGGTTTCCTCCAACGCGATCGGCAGCCGCGATGGCGATGCAAAAAATCGCGAAGGGGGATGATATCGAAGCGGCGATGGCAACTCCTTCGATCCCTTCCCGATCGGAGAAAACGCACAGGAGCGGGGATCGGTCACGGGGACGGGAGCGGGGCTAGGGCAAACTTCGAGAATGTTGGAGCGCTCGAAGCATCCGCGTGACCATCTAGTTTGGAATGGCCTACCCGTTGCCCCCAGCAGGGTATTTATAGACGAAACCCTAAATCCCCGACTACGGGTTTGGATGCCTATCGGATCCTAACCGACCCGTTAAGTAGCCCATTAACACAAATATAAATATACCTCAACATGTCGCCCCCCTTGCTCCACAGGTCCGGGCACATCCTGCTCCACCCGGGATCCAACTCCGCGAGTTCGAGACATTTGACGGGTCGGTCGACCCTCCGAAACACGTTAAGCACTTTGAAGCCATCATGGGCATATACAATGTCACAGACTCGCTCTTGTGTCAAGTGTTCCCAACAACTCTAAGAGGAGCTGCTCGCACCTGGTTCCATTCTCTGAAGGATGGAGAAATCGAGAACTTCACAGAGCTCGCCCAACTTTTCGCGGATTAGTTCATCGTTAACCAGCGAACCGTTCGGGACCCCTCACACCTCGCGGAATTCCGGCAGACTGAGGGAGAATCGTTCAAGGATTACTTTCGTCGCTTCACAACAGAGGCACAACTGATTTCGGGGGTTAGCCCCGAGCTCCTGCGCGGAACCTTCCTCGGAGGGCTCAGACTAGGAAAATTCCACTCCATGCTGATGAACGAGGCACCGTCCAACTACCGCGACCCCATCTACCGAGTCAAGGATCAAATCACAGCATATGATGTCCTCGAAGCGCATCGACAATAATTTGAAGAAGGTACGAAGAGAAAGAGGAATCTGGAGTCACTACGAGGCCCCGAGGGAAACGACAAGCATCCCGACAATCCCTATCAAGGTTGAGGAACTCGTCCGCATCAAGACTACACTTCCTTGAACACCACTCAAGCCGACATACTCGCGCCATTCATGACAACAGTGAACGCCAAAGAGAAGAAACCAGTCACAATATTGTGACTTCCATCACGAATATGGCCACGAGACAGAGGGTTGCAACCGGTTGAAGGACGAGATCGAATGTCTCGCCCAACAAGGTCTCCTCGGAAGATTTGTGCAGAACTATTCCTCAAACAAGTCTGCACCGCAGAACGACGATCTATCTAAAAGCCGAGCAGCAGCTCGACGCTAATAGGATAGGGGGTACAAGCAGGGCCCTCTCCCCCTAGCAACACGCGCGAACCCCGCATCTCAAATTCGTGTATTTTTCCTTTGGTATAATAAGCCGCAAGGGGAAACTTGTGTGCACACTTAAGTATCTCTTTTTATATTATAACTGCCATTGACTTTCGTCAGATATGCACGTCTCCCCAAAGCAAAGATCTGAGATAAATACCACAAGCCAGTAACAGGAAACGCGGTGCTGCTAGGGCTTCATGCCCCCGCGTTGCTGAGTATCCACTCTCGTGTTGCTAAGGCTTCATGCCCCCTCGCTGCTGAGCATCCGCTCCTGCGCTGCTAGGGCTTCATGCCCCCGCATTGTTGAGCATCCGCTCCCACGCTGCTAGGGCTTCATGCTCCCGTGCTGTTAAGCATCCGCTCTCGCGCTGCTAGGGCATCATAACCTCGCGCTGCTAAGGCTTTATGCCACCTAATTGTTGAGCATACACTTTCACGCTACTAGGACTTCATGCCCCCGTGTTGCTAAGCATCACTCGTGCGCTGTTAGGGCTTCATAACCCCGCGCTACTGAGCATCTGCTCCCGCGCTTTAAGGGCTTTATGTTCTCGTGTTGAAGGGCACCTCAATAAGATGAATCCCCCAAAGGCGAGATTGGCAAGAGCCTTTCTGCACCTCAAGCGAGATTGGCAAAAGCCTTTCTACACCTCCTTCCGGACAGACCCGGTCCTCTCAGGCAAGATGGACAAAGGTCTGTCTGTACCTCCTAGGCGAGATGGATGAATGTTCATTTGCACCTTCACTTGGACGAACCTCGGTTCTCCTGAGGCACGAACAAATAAAGGTTATTTGCCAACTCCACACGGACAGACCACGGTCCTCCCAAGCGAAATGTACAAATGTCTGCATGCACCTCCCAGGCGAGATGGACAAAGGTTCATCTGCACCTTCACTTGGACGAACCCCGGTTATCATAAAGCGCGATCGAACATGTAACGTCCCGAATCGCTCTAGGCCCCTAGTGTGTGTGTTTTTGAGTCAGGAGGGTTGACTCAAGTCCTGAGAAGTGCAGGGAATTGGGCTGCACTTGTGGAGAAGTGGAGAAATCAGTGCAGAGTGACACGGGTGGTGACACGGGTAGTGACACGGGCGTGTCACTACCCGTGTGCGTCGAGTTCCACTCGACAAGCCGTGTCGAGACTGGCGAGCTGTGTCGACACCAAGTGACACGGGTAGTGACACGGCTGTGTCCCTACCCGTGTGCGTCGAGAGGATCTCGACGAGGCGTGTCGAGATCGTCGAGAGGCGTCGAGATCGTCGAGCGGGGTCGACACTAAGTGACACGGGTAGTGACACGGGCGTGTCCCTACCCGTGTGCGTCGAGTTGAGCTCGACGAGAAGTGTCGAGATGTAACTCAAGAAGTACACGGCCAATAACACGTCAAGGCACACGGCCGTGTCATGTGGACACGGGTCGGGACACGGGCGTGTCCCTACCCGTGTCAAACATTGAACCGACATGGAAACCGCCACGGCCGTTTCACGGAAGCAGGACACGGGTACGGACACGGCCGTGTCCCTACCCGTGTCACATTTTGTATATAAGGGGCAGAGAAAACCCTAGTCGTTTTCATTCCCATTTCTTCCCCTAATTCCTGTGAGAACTCCTGGTGAGAGGAAAACTGCAGGAGCAAGTTCTACCGAAGGGGATCCGCCATCGCCGTGAAAGAGAAGATGCCGCCAAGGAGAACTACGCGATCCATGGCCGGAAATGGTGGTACCGCTGGAGCCAATGTGAGTTTCCTACTCTCTCCTTTGGTGCTAGATCTTAGATATTTAGGAGAGACATCGGCTCAAGGGAGCTTGATGGAGAGGAGAAGATTTCTAGGTTTGGCCATGCTAGGATTTGAATCCTAGATTTTAGATCTCTTCAACCCTTCCCCTTTTCTTTAATACGACGATGGGTGAATGGTTTCGTGAGGAGTTTTGGCCCTTGAGGTTGAATAAGGGAGGAGGACATTTCTGGAAAATTTAGGAAGGATCGCTTGAGGAGGAATACGGACCGATGCCGTTCATTTTTCTTTAAGATGCGCGCAGAATCTGTATTCTGCGTGCAGCGATCTTCTAGGCCATTTTCATATAGGATATGAGCAGATCTGGGCTTTTGGCTAAACACGAAAGTTGTAGCCCTTGGAAATACCTTTCCAACGAGTGGTTGCACGACTTCAGGTGATGTCTGTGGCCCCGGGAAAACCTAATCGAGTTTGCTGTCCGGCAATTCCTGTACACAGAAATCGTGTTCTGTGCGCAGCGAACTTCGATGCCGATTTCGAGTAAGTTATTGTCAGATCTGGGTTGTGACCTGAATATGAAAGTTGTAGATCATGAAAAGGTCTTTCCAACGAGGGGTTACGCGCCTCCACCGATTCCTGTAACTTCAGGAAACTCCGGTCGAAGTTGCTGTCCAGTGCTAATCCTGCGCTGAAATTCTGGGTCTCTACATACATTGTGGATTTGAAATTGGTGGGTCCAATGTCGCAATTAATTCGAGATTTTGGTGAAATAATTTTATGTTAACCACCAAAGTGTTATGGATGATAATATTTACTGTTTTAGAAATCAATTTATTATCGCAAGATAGCTTGAGGCTTGTTGATTTCGTTATGTTTAATTGGATTGATTTGATAATACTTCGGTAAGTTGTCGTAAGAGCAAATCTTGTTTATATCATGTTGAAATCACTTGGGATGATATATAGATGGGTAACCCATGGCCATGCATATGTTTTATATCGGATTGAATTTAGGAGTCCAACAATAGTGTGTCGTCTCCTATTGGCATTTTATAGTAAAGGTGCAAGTGCGGTGTTGACCGCCACTTGTTTTGGTCGTGTTGAGGTAAGGTGTGGATGGATGGTGGGGTTGTGTCCTCGTGCTCACTCCGAGGCCCCTTCCATGATATGTTGATGTGGAATTTGCATGTGGTGTGAGCCGACACGCGGTGTCGTAATCCTGGGTTAAGGATAGTGTGGCAGGTCTACGGGCTCGCCAGTCGTCACACCGACGGGAGTTGGCAGTTAGACTTGGTCGGTTTGGGCTGTGTCCTCGGTGTTCACGTCCCGAGGCCCCTCCGGCCATGTGAACGGTTGGGCTGTGTCCTCGTGCTTCTTCCGAGGCCCCTTCCGGGTCACGCAAGGCCAGTTCGGGCTGTGTTCTTGGTGCACATCTACCCAAGACCCCGCTGGGCCATAGTATGCTGGGGCTCCGCTGTTGTGTTCTTAGCGTTGAGGCGTACGGAGGCCTAGGTGAAGTAGTGTGATACCCGCCTAGTAGTAGAAGTGCCCGTTCTACTGTCACCGCCTGGCCACGGCGGCTGATGCCTGAGAGGTTAGCTACCTGCTCGAAAAGTGGGAACTATAGTCTGTGTCGACATAGCAATTGCATGGGTGTGCATGGGTGAGTCATTGCATAGCATTCATAGCATTTCATAACATTGCACAACAAGATCCTCATCGTATAAGTTTGTATGGGCACTCTTATACGATGAGTTACTTTTATGTAACCCGATCCTTAACTTATAAGTTTGTATGAGCATTCTTATAAGTTAAGTTACCTTCCTGTTGTTACTTATACTTGCTAGTTTAGTGTAGCTCTTACATAAATACTGATTATGATACTGTTACTCTTACACTACTGCCACCTGCTTGTACTTCCTTTACTTGCATACTTGTTATATACTATACTCTTGTTCCTTTTCTCCGCCCGGTGCCGAGGAGTCGCCGGGGGAGCGGATGTGAAACCACTTAGTCGTTTCGACTAACGGTTGCTACGTCTCACTTTTTAGGTCACGCCGCAGGTGGAGCAGCCGCAGACTACGCAGCAGGACAGCCAGGCCAGGATGACAGGGCCTGAGGTGACGGTGCCGTCGATACCGTCAGTTACTGATGTTAGTATTTGATACTCTGATGTAGCCCGTTTGGGTAATGTTTAGCTGTACTCTGATATATGGTAGAAGCATGTTTTAGCTTCTATTTATTGATGTATTTGGACATTATAACTTAGTGTGGATTTGACTTCTGGTTGTTTATTTATTTGGTTGAGTTGGCATGTTATATTGATATTGTTGTAGCCGGCGGAATAAGCGTCTTGTGGTACAGGTTAGCCCGTGTGCTAATGCTACCCCAAGGCGGCTGTTCCGGGCATAAGACTCCCCCTTCGTGCCGTGTTTCGGGATCCGGGTAGGGGGAGTTTTTATAATTGGTATCAGTTTGCCACGATCCTCAACTACGGAAGTCATTCAACAATGGTGCCACCCCCGTTTGGTTAGTCGGTTTGGGGACAACCTGACTTAGCGGAAGCAGTGGTGTGCCCATATGTAATTCACATTAAGTTTGTCCAACTTTGACCTTGAGTTTAGCCAACCTGACCACAAATTTGTCATGAACGTGTAGGTTCCACTGCATGTTGAGCCGTTGGGGGGTACTCCTACCCCTCCTATACCCACTCAGTTCCAACAGTCTGAGTTGGGGCAAACACTCACCGCCATTCTTGATGCTTTTAAGGCACAGCAGGCTCCGGTGCAACTGTAACGTCCCTAGCCGATCCAACGTGACAGCGTCACGGCTCTGCTCTAGGCGACGCTACCGGGCTGCAGCCCAAGCACCCCAACCCCTCTCCATCCACAGGCGGGTTGTTGGTGGCCACAGCCTCCCTTTCATGAGGTATGAGCTTAGTTGGTGATGAGAGTTGAAAGAACTTCATAGTTAAGCGTGCTTGGGCTGGAGTAGTACTGGGATGGGTGACCTCCTGGGAAGTCCCCGTAGTGCGGGCTTGACTATCGAGTTTACCTCATGAAAGGGAGGCTGTGGCCACCAACACCCGCCTGTGGATGGAGAGGGTTGGAGTGCTTGAGCTGCAGCCCGGTAGCGTCGCCTAGAGCGGAACCGTGACGCTGTCACGTTGGATCGGCTAGGGACGTTACAATAAAAGTGCACTTTTTATTGTAAGGCCCCTAGCCGATCCAACGTGACAGCGTCACGGCTCCGCTCTAGGCGACCCTACCGGGCTGCAGCCCAAGCACCCCAACCCCTCTCCATCCACAGGCGGGTTGTTGGTGGCCACAGCCTCCTTTGATGAGGTAAACTCGATAGTCAAGCCCGCACTACGGGGACTTCCCAGGAGGTCACCCATCCCAGAATTTCTCCAGCCCGAGCACGCTTAACTATGGAGTTCTTTCAACTCTCATCACCAATTGAGCTGCAAAACATAAGGACACTCACGGTCCCGCATTACTCTTATGTGGATAACTTCTGTACACGCTGACCTTGAATCTAACCTCCCTCTGATACCAAATTGTAACACCTCCCCTGTAGTGAACGTATAATATGGGTCCGGCCGGGCCCCACAACATACGAGCGCCACAGCTTTAGCATTATAAGTTGATATAGCTACCCAAACTCAAAACACTTGCACAATCACAGCGGAAACAGAACAGGACAGGAAGTTATCCACCACTAAAGAGTAAAACAAATGGTCATAAGGCCTACACCAAGAGTCCATAGAAAAGTAGTACAACAAACATGAATGTGCTCAGCACTCCTAGTCTACCTCGGCATGCAAGCCGGACAAAATAGTCTCAAACAAACATCATCATCACTGAAGAGCTACAAAGAGGGAAAAACACTTCATGGGGCTTAGGCCTTTCTGCGGCGTGCTAGCTCCTGCATGCGATCCTTGACCTGTAAGATTTATTAGTAACGTGGGTCAGCAAAGGCTGACCTCAAACTGTGTAACAACACATCTCCTCCCGGCCGCCCCTAACGGACCCCGGGAACCCTCCAACCTGCAAGTCAGCACTTCATATGCAATATAAACATCTATAAATAGAAAAGCATTAAAACAGGTTTGGATGTCTCAATCAACAAACATGTTCTCTACTGGTTGAGCATATAAAGAAAGGGCCTATTGTGCAACATGAATGCAATACCCGGGCTTCACCCGAGGTACCCTACTGCGTATGCATCTAACACACATCACATCATTTGGGTACTCACATTTCCCCAATGGCATAAAGCTGCAAACACTAAGGGAGACTCCTCTCCCTCAAACGGCGCACAGGCCGCCACAAGGAATTCTTGTCAAGGCCCCACCCGCTCGTGGGCTTAGCCCCGGGCTTGCCTGCAAGCTCTGACGTCTCATGTCAGGATTCCAACAAACACAGACCGACCGATTCTAAGAAGCCTTGCTGGACCCCACCCGCTCATGGCTTCTTTGCCCGGGCTTGCCCCAAGCTTGGCATTCTCGTCAGTCTCACAGAAGGGGACTAGTCTCGTCGGGACACTCTCCACACATGACGCACATGTCACGGGATAGCCAGCCGACCACAGAGACATAGCCACGCCTTGGCACAGCACAAACCAAGACTAAATACATCGTAATCCCTCACTGTACTGCAGCGTTCCCGCGCACCAAGGAAACCATCTCCAACTCGTGCGGAGCTAACCTTATCTCTCAAGGAAACCATCTACCGCCACGAGGAGCTAACCTTGTCCGGGTCCGACTACACGTACCTTTCAAACAAACGGGACAATCACCATCACAACACAAACGACATCTTGCCGCAACGGAAAAATCTCTACGAATCCCTACGTTCGTATGCAACATCACCGAGTCGGACTAACGGTCGTGACTACGGCTTCACCCACCATGCCTAATCCACTAGCGAAGCGGATCTCTAATGCAAAATATGTCGGGACGGACTCAATCAACCCGGAAGTTCCTCTTGAAACTTGGCAAACCAAAACCCCTCTCATTTGAGAGTTTGGTGCCCAAAATAGAGAGAAAGAAAACTACATGATGCTAATACGTGCATCCTAAGGACCGAGAGGAGAGATGTCGTTACCTTTCGACTCCTCTTCCTTGCCATGACAAAATAGCCAGATGGAAATCTTCGCAACGCTCCAAACTTCACGGATCCGGACTCGGCTCGCGATTTGGAGCTCCGAAACCCTTCCTACAGCCAAGGCTTCTTCTTCTTCCTCCTTGCTCTAGCTTTCTCAAGAACTTAGAAAGAGAAGACTTGGAAAACAAATGAGGGTTTCCCACCCTAGAATCGGACTTAACTTCCCAAGAACAGTCCTGAGCCGTCAGATCCCAAAATCTGGGAAAGAGTGCCACGATTCGCCTGGAAAATAAAAGACCTGGGCCAAACACGGCCTGGCACACGCCCGTGTCCAGGGCCGTGTGCCTCATTCGCCGTCTCAAATCAACGTGCCTGGAACCGCACACGGGCATCCGACACGCCCGTGTTCCACCCGACACGCCCGTGTCCCCAGTGACACGGCCGTGTGGCCGGCCGTGTGCCTCCAACAACACGGCCCCGAAACCAACCCGAGAGATGACACGCCTGGGACACGCCCGTGTCCCAAGCCGTGTGCCAAGTCTCGACACCCGTCGACAGGCTTTGTGTCGACACCGCAGAAAAACGTCGAGCGAAGATCGTCGACCAAGCGGGACACGCCCTGTGACACGCCCGTGTCACAGGCCGTGTGCCCCAGTCTCGACACTTTGTCGAGCGAATGTGTCGACACTTGGGCCAAGTGTCGACACGGCCTCGACACGCCCTGCGACACGCCCGTGTCGCAGGCCGTGTACCCCACTCTCGACACTTTATCGAGCGAAAGTGTCGACACTTGGGCCGAGTGTCGACACGGCCTCGACACGCCCTGCGACACGCCCGTGTCGCAGGCCGTGTGCCTCACTCTCGACACTTTGTCGAGCGAAAGTGTCGACACTTGGGCCGAGTGTCGACACGGCCTCGACACGCCCTACGACATGCCCGTGTCGCAGGCCGTGTGCCTCCTGCCAAACCCAAAAATTTCGGAACTGCAGACTGAACCTCTTGCAAAAACTGGGGTGTTACAGCAACAACAGGCCCCGAGCTCCAACTGGCTGAGCACCTTCCGGGCTCTCTCCCCTCCCGTCTACCTTGGGGCGGAGTCGGCTGTACGTACAGAGGAATGGCTAGAGATGATACAGGAGTTGTTGGCTGGTACCCGTTGCCCGGCCAACATGGCAGTGACATTGGCAGTGTCCGTCTTGACTTCCATGCGAAGAGGTGGTGGAAGTCCCTCATGGGATCTACCTTCCAAGGCCGGATCTACACAGAGATAAGTTGGAGTGAATTCTCGGAGGTTTTCTTGGAACACTTTATCCCTACGTCGGCCCGAGATGAGCTTGAGCAGAGGTTCCTTCTATTAAAGCAGGGATCAAAAACGGTTACGGAATACCAGCGGGAATTCCAGCATCTCGCAAGGTTTGCGGATTCTTACGAGTTGGATGACAGAGGCTATGTCAAGCGCTTCTACAAGGGGCTGCGAGATCCCCTAAGGCAGTCCCTTTTGTTTATAGCGGATGGTAGCTTGGCGGAGATCATTGATATGGCAAAAAGATTGGAGGCGGACCACATGGGATGTAGTAAGAGGCCTGCGGAGGACGTGATGGAAGCCGGCCCATGGAATAGAAGGAGGCGAGACTTAAGAGGAGGAAGGGGACATCAAAGAGGTGGAGGGCGTGTCCACCGAAACTATAGGGTGGAGCATCCAGTTCCGCAGCCGCCTGCGTTGCCTCCACCCCCACAGCCTCAGCGATTTCAACAACCTGTAGGGCGTCGTGGTCTGGTGTGCTTCGAATGCAACCAGCCGGGCCACATCCGACGTTTCTGCCCGCGGTTATTTGGGAACGCCCCTCCTGCTCTCCCTCCCGCTCTCCCTCCAGCAGCACCTCGAGGGCGGGGATATATGCGTGGTCGAGGACGAGGACCGCCAAGAGGTAACCCCGGCCCTGCTAGGGATCAGGTGTACGCGCTTGACATGGCTCAGGAACGGAACCCCCAAGAGGTGATTGTAGGTATGATTTAATTAGTTTATATATTTGCATGGTTTAACATGAATTGATTAGAACTTATTAGACACTAGCAATAAGTTTTGGTTGTTGGCACTTAGGCACCGTGATTATTGGCGGGAAGTCGGCCTATGCGTTGTTCGATACCGGTGCCTCACACTCTTTTGTGTCCGAGGATTTCATAAAAGACGTGGGTGATGTTCAGTACTTCACGAGAATAGCCCGACGTGTACGCCTTCCGGATGGCTCGGAGATGAATGCAACCGCCAAGTGCGAGTTGGAGTTATTTATTGTTGGGAAGGCCTTTGATACACCGGCCACGGTTTTGAGAATGTCGGAGTTCGACATCATTTTGGGCATGGCATGGCTGGATTGGCACTTCGCGAGGATCGACTGCGCGGAGAAGCGGATCTATTTGAGACATGGAGACTCTGACGTCATCTTCCAAGTATTGGCTTCGCGCCCCCGCATGATGATATCTTCTATCCAGGTTGTAAAAGCTCATATGAAGGGGGACGAGGTCTTCATGATCTGGTTCGAGTTGAAGGAGGAAGCGTTGGAATTAAAGGATGTACGGGTTGTACGGGATTTTCCCGAGGTATTTCCTGAGAAGCTACCAGGATTACCACCGCATAGAGAGGTCGATTTCCAGATTAATCTAGTACCAGGTGCCAAGCCTGTATCTAAGGCTCCGTACAGAATGGCCCCGAAAGAACTCGCGGAGTTTAGAGTTCAATTGCAAGAACTAGTAGATTCAGGGTTTCGTTCGCCCCAGTTCATCACCATGGGGAGCCCCTGTGCTGTTCGTAAAGAAGAAGGATGGAACCCTGCGATTGTGCATAGATTATCGGGAACTCAATCGGTTGACGATGCGAAACACTTATCCACTACCTCGGATCGATGAGTTGTTCGATCAACTAGTGGGAGCACATTGGTTTTCTAAATTGGATTTGCGCTCTGGATACTATCAGTTGAGGATACAAGAAGGGGACATCCAGAAAACGGCCTTCAGTTCAAGATATGGTTTGTATGAGTTCACAGTAATGCCGTTTGGGCTCACAAATGCCCCTTCGGCCTTCATGAGCTTGATGAAACAAGGTGTTTGAACCGTATTTTGGACATCTTCGTCATCGTTTTCATCGACGACATCTTAGTCTACTCAAAGACGGAGGAGGAGCATGTCGAGCACCTGATCTTGGTTTTGAAGAAATTGAAGGAGCACGCCTTGTATGCCAAGTTTAGCAAGTGTGAATTCTGGCTTAAGGAGGTTGCCTTCTTGGGGCATGTGATCAGTGGAGCAGGGCTAGCAGTGGATCCAACAAAGGTGCGGGCCGTGAAGGAGTGGTCGCCCTTGAAGTCGGCGGCCGATGTACGAAGCTTTCTTGGACTTGCTGGCTACTACCGCAAGTTCGCGAAAGGATTTTCCAAGATTGCCCTTCCTCTTACCTCCTTGACGAAGAAGGGTGTGTCATTTGAGTGGACACCTCAATGTGAAGCAGCATTTCAAGAGTTGAAGGATAGGCTTACCTCCGCCCCCATCCTTGCACTTCCGTTGGGGAAGGAAGGATTTCAGGTTTACACGGACGCATCATATCAAGGGATGGGTGCGGTGCTGATGCAGCACGGGCACGTGATCGCTTATGCTTCAAGGCAGTTAAAGAAACATGAAGTCAATTACCCGATTCATGATTTGGAGCTGGGAGTAGTGGTGTTCGCTTTGAAGGTCTGGAGGCATTACCTATATGGCGTACACTGCGAGATCTTTTCCGATCACAAGAACTTGAAGTATGTCCACACTCAGAAGGAGTGGAACATGAGACAACGACGGTGGTTGGAATTTCTATGCGACTATGAGTTCACCATGAACTACCACCCCGGGAAAGCGAACTCCGTAGCCGATGCCTTGAGTAGAAAAGCGCCAGGCTCTAGCCCAGAGTCTCGGTTGATGAGTATGGAGTTGGCTCGGATGATCGAGGAGATGGAAATTTCTCTAGTATTCAAGGCTCCTTCGGCAGAGTATGCGGAGTATTTGGCCAACATGAGCATAGTTTGTGATATCCGAGACCGGATTCGGGTGGAGCAAGGAATGGATGCGGCCTTGGCCCCGACAATCAAGGCAATTGAAGATGGGACCACCGATGAGTACACACTAAAAGACGGCCTCGTTTATCTTCGAGGCCGACTTTATATTCCCAAGGGCGGCAAAATTCGGGAGGATATATTGAGAG
The DNA here is from genome assembly GCA_039583875.1 of Platanthera guangdongensis. Classification (NCBI taxonomy): domain Eukaryota; kingdom Viridiplantae; phylum Streptophyta; class Magnoliopsida; order Asparagales; family Orchidaceae; genus Platanthera; species Platanthera guangdongensis. The sequence continues at coordinate 175,261,826 of CM077161.1, forward strand.
AGGCGCATTCCTCTCAATATTCAGTACACCCGGGTATTGTTAAAGATGTACGTCGGACTGCGGAAGACATGTGTTGGCCGGGAATGAAGAAGGATGTTCGCTACTATGTTACACATTGCGAAGCTTGTCAAAGGGTGAAGGCTGAATGCAGGAGTCCCGGTGGTTTGTTGCAGTCTTTGTCAATTCTCGAATGGAAGTTTGAGGAATATCTCCATGGACTTTGTCCATGGGCTACCTCGCTCACGCTCCGGGAATGATTCGGTGTGGGTTATTGTGGATCGACTGACAAAGGTGGCCCGGTTCATTCCAATGAAGAAGGAAGCACACGTGGATGTTTTGGTACGCCTTTTTGTGGAGCAATTTGTACGGTATCATGGCGTGCCCATGACAATTGTTTCGGATCGGGATGGTCGGTTTACATCCAATGAGTGGAAGGCGGTACAGGCGTATTTGGGCTCACGCCTAACCTTTAGTACCGCATTTCATCCTCAGACTGACGGGCAGTCAGAGCGGACCATCAGAACGCTGGAGGATTTGTTGAGGTTATGTGTGTTGGACAGAGGAGAGCCGTGGGAAAGACTCTTGCCCCTGGTGGAATTCTCCTACAATAATAGTCATCAAGCGAGCATCGGTATGGCGCCCCATGAAGCCCTTTACGGAAGAAGGTGTAGGACCCCCTTGTCTTGGGTGCAGGATGAAGATCCGAAGGCATTGGGAAATGAATTTATAGATGATACTGATGTGGCTGTCAGATTGATAAGAGACCGCATGTTGGAGGCTCAAAGTCGACAGGCAAAATATTACAATAAAAAGCACCGGATGATGGAGTTCCAAGTGGGCGAAAAAGTGTTCCTTAAGATTCGGCCGATGCATGGAGTGTCGCGGGTGCGGGGAGTGAAAAAGCTCAGCCCAAGGTATGTTGGGCCTTATACTATATTGGAAAGAATTGGCCCGTTGGCCTATCGGTTGGAGTTACCACCGGAACTAGAAAATCTTCACGACGTGTTCCATGTATCGTCGCTTCGAAAAGCACTATTGCGGCCCGACCAATTTATTCCCACTGCTGATAGTGCGGTGGCGTCAGATAGGTCTGTGCGACTAGAGCTGGTACGGATTGTTGACAGCGAGACAAAAACATTACGCCGCAAAAGTGTCCCCTTAGTGAAGGTGCTATGGTTGAATCATGGGAAGGAGGAGTACACCTGGGAGCCAATGGATTTGATGCAGCAACGCTACCGGAGTTGTTTGCCCAAGGTAATCTTATTTAAAAACATATGATAAATTTCCTATTAAGCTTTTCGCCACACAGCCTAAGCCTGATTTCGGGGACGAAATCTTTTATTTTGTTTATAGGATTTGTAACGTCCTGAATCGCTCATAGGCCCCTAGTGTGTGTGTTTTTGAGTCAGGAGGGTTGACTCAAGTCCTGAGAAGTGCAGGGAATTGGGCTGCACTTGTGGAGAAGTGGAGAAATCAGTGCAGAGTGACACAGGTGGTGACACGGGTAGTGACACGGGCGTGTCACTACCCGTGTGCGTCGAGTTCCACTCGACAAGCCGTGTCGAGACTAGCGAGCTGTGTCGACACCAAGTGACATGGGTAGTGACACGGTCGTGTCCCTACCCGTGTGCGTCGAGATGATCTCGACGAGGCGTGTCGAGATCGTCGAGAGGCGTCGAGATCGTCGAGCGGGGGGTCGACACTAAGTGACACGGGTAGTGACACGGGCGTGTCCCTACCCGTGTGCGTCGAGTTGAGCTCGACGAGAAGTGTCGAGATGTAACTCAAGAAGTACACGGCCAATAACACGTCAAGGCACACGGCCGTGTCATGTGGACACGGGTCGGGACACGGGCGTGTCCCTACCCGTGTCAAACATTGAACCGACATGGAAACCGCCACGGCCGTTTCACGGAAGTAGGACACGGGTACGGACATGGCCGTGTCCCTACCCGTGTCACATTTCGTATATAAGGGGCAGAGAAAACCCTAGCCGTTTTCATTCCCATTTCTTCCCCTAATTCCTGTGAGAACTCCCTGGTGAGAGGAAAACTGCAGGAGCAAGTTCTACCGAAGGGGATCCGCCATCGCCGTGAAAGAGAAGATGCCGCCAAGGAGAACTACGCGATCCATGGCCGGAAATGGTGGTACCGCTGGAGCCAATGTGAGTTTCCTACCCTCTCCTTTGGTGCTAGATCTTAGATATTTAGGAGACACATCGGCTCAAGGGAGCTTGATGGAGAGGAGAAGATTTCTAGGTTTGGCCATGCTAGGATTTGAATCCTAGATTTTAGATCTCTTCAACCCTTCCCCTTTTCTTCAATACGACGATGGGTGAATGGTTTCGTGAGGAGTTTTGGACCTTGAGGTTGAATAAGGGAGGAAGACATTTCTGGAAAATTTAGGAAGGATCGCTTGAGGAGGAAGACGGACCGATGCCGTTCATTTTTCTTTAAGATGCGCGCAGAATCTGTATTCTGCGCGCAGCGATCTTCTAGGCCATTTTCATGTAGGATATGGGCAGATCTGGGCTTTTGGCTAAACACGACAGTTGTAGCCCTTGGAAATACCTTTCCAACGAGTGGTTGCACGACTTCAGGTGATGTCTGTGGCCCCGGAAAACCTAATCGAGTTTGCTGTCCGCAATTCCTGTACACAGAAATCGTGTTCTGTGCGCAGCGAAACTTTGAAGCCAATTTCAAGTAAGTTATTGTCAGATCTGGGTTGTGACCTGAATATGAAAGTTGTAGATCATGAAAAGGTCTTTCCAACGAGGGGTTACGCGCCTCCACCGGATTCCTGAAACTTCAGGAAACTCCGGTCGAAGTTGCTGTCCAGTGCTAATCCTGCGCTGAAATTCTGGGTCTCTACATACATTGTGGATTTGAAATTGGTGGGTTCAATGTCGCAATTAATTCGAGATTTTGGTGAAATAATTTTATGTTAACCACCAAAGTGTTATGGATGATAATATTTACTGTTTTAGAAATCAATTATTATCGCAAGATAGCTTGAGGCCTGTTGATTTCCTTATGTTTAATTGGATTGATTTGATAATACTTCGGTAAGTTGTCGTAAGAGCAAATCTTGTTTATATCATGTTGAAATCACTTGGGATGATATATAGATGGGTAACCCATGACCATGCATATGTTTTATATCGGATTGAATTTAGGAGTCCAACAATAGTGTGTCGTCTCCTATTGGCATTTTATAGTAAAGGTGCAAGTGCGGTGTTGACCGCCACTTGTTTTGGTCGTGTTGAGGTAAGGTGTGGATGGATGGTGGGCTGTGTCCTCGTGCTCACTCCGAGGCCCCTTCCATGATATGTTGATGTGGAATTTGCATGTGGTGTGAGCCGACACGCGGTGTTGTAATCCTGGTTTAAGGATAGTGTGGCAGGTCTACGGGCTCGCCAGTCGTCACACCGACGGGAGTTGGCAGTTAGATTTGGTCGGTTTGGGCTGTGTCCTCGGTGTTCACGTCCCGAGGCCCCTCCGGCCATGTGAACGGTTGGGCTGTGTCCTCGTGCTTCTTCCGAGGCCCCTTCCGGGTCACACAAGGCCAGTTCGGGCTGTGTTCTTGGTGCACATCTACCCAAGACCCCGCTGGGCCATAGTACGCTGGGGCTCCGCTGTTGTGTTCTTAGCGTTGAGGCGTACGGAGGCCTAGGTGAAGTAGTGTGATACCCGCCTAGTAGTAGAAGTGCCCGTTCTACTGTCACCGCCTGGCCACGGCGGCTGATGCCTGAGAGGTTAGCTACCTGCTCGAAAAGTGGGAACTATAGTCTGTGTCGACATAGCAATTGCATGGGTGTGCATGGGTGAGTCATTGCATAGCATTCATAGCATTTCATAACATTGCACAACAAGATCCTCATCGTATAAGTTTGTATGGACACTCTTATACGATGAGTTACTTTTATGTAACCCGATCCTTAACTTATAAGTTTGTATGGGCATTCTTATAAGTTAAGTTACCTTCCTGCTGTTACTTATACTTGCTAGTTTAGTGCATCTCTTACATAAATGCTGATTATGATACTGTTACTCTTACACTACTGCCACCTGCTTGTACTTCCTTTACTTGCATACTTGTTATATACTATACTCTTGTTCCTTTTCTCCGCCCGGTGCCGAGGAGTCGCCGGGGGAGCGGATGTGAAACCGCTTAGTCGCTTCGACTAACGGTTGCTACGTCTCCTTTTTAGGAGGTCACGCCGCAGGTGGAGCAGCCGCAGACTACGCAGCAGGACAGCCAGGCCAGGATGACAGGGCCTGAGGTGACGGTGCCGTCGATACCGTCAGTTACTGATGTTATATAGTATTTGATACTCTGATGTAGCCCGTTTGGGCAATGTTTAGCTGTACTCTAATATATGGTAGAAGCATGTTTTAGCTTCTATTTATTGATGTGTTTGGACATTATAACTTAGTGTGGATTTGACTTCTGGTTGTTTATTTATTTGGTTGGGTTGGCATGTTATATTGATATTATTGTAGCCGGCGGAATAGGCGTCTTGTGGTACAGGTTAGCCCGTGTGCTAATGCTACCCCAAGGCGGCTGTTCCGGGCATAAGACTCCCCCTTCGTGTCGTGTTTCGGGATCCGGGTAGGGGGAGTTTTATAGAACAAAGGTTCATCTACACCTCCACTTCGATGAACCTCAGTTCTCCTAAAGCGTGATCGAACAAAGGTTCGTATGCACCTTCACTGGGATGAACCCCGGTTTTCCTAAATCGTGATCGAACAAAAGGTTCATCTGCACCTTCACTGGGATGAACCCCGGTTCTCCAAAAGCACGATCTAACAAAGGTTCATATGCACCTTCATTTGGACGAACTCTAGTTCTACTAAAGCGCAATCGAACAATGGTTCATCTGCACCTTCACTTGGATGAACTTTGGTTCTCCTAAAGCGTGATCGAACAAAGGATCTTTTACACCTTTACTTGGATGAACCCCAATTCTCCTAAAGCGTGATCGAACAAAGGTTCATCTGCACCTTCACTTGGACGAACCCTGGTTCTCCTAAAGCGCAGTCGAAAAAAAGGTTATTGTTCACCTCCTCTCGTGTGAACCCTGGTTCTCTCAAAGCGCAATCAAACAAGGGTTCTTTACTGCCTCCAATGGACCTCGGTTCTCCCAAAGTGCGATCGAACAGAGGTTCCTCGCCACCTTCACCTGGACGAACCCTGGCTCTCCTAAGACTGGAGTGAACAAAAGTTCTATTCCACCTCCACTTGGACAGGCTCCGGTCCTCCCAAAATACAAGCGGACGAATATCTCCTGCTAGCGACTTGTTCGAGATGTTAACGCTCAAGCTAAGCGCTACTTTGCCAAAAGTGTACACACACCAGAGCACAACTAGAACACTAAAGATCCAAAAAAGAGGGAGTCTTTGTTCAAACAAAAGCAGCCTCACGAGCTACATCATTATGAGGAACAAAGAGCATGTGACAGTGCAAAGGCACACTCGCACAACAAAGCAAAATCAAAGCAAATAGATAAGATCGAGCACAATGGGATCATCCCTCAACGTCGACATCAACATCATCATCTGAGGTATCTTCCACGCCCAGATTGTTGCACTCTGGTATCCTTTGAGCAACCCAAACCCCTTGCTGAAGCCTAAGTGGTACGCGACATCACACTCAAGCAAGTTAATCCCATTGCCATCATCCTAGAGCGAACCTCCTTAGTGATACGAGATTGCTCCATCTCAAGGTCATGAGACTAGTTGTACTCAGCCACTACGGATGCTCGCATAACTTCAACACACTTCAGCTCCACAGAAATGAACATTCTCTTTCTTCAACACCTCCACCTTCTTCTAGACGACTCGGGTTCTCCTAAAAAGCGACTGAACAAAAGTCCTTCACCACTACCGCGCAGATGGACTATGGTCATCCCAGACAAAAACGATCAAAATCTCTTCGCTAAATCTCAGACACTCTTAAATCGCACACGAACAAAGGTTCTTCACCGCCTCCCGTAGCAAGCAGATCCCAGAGTCCATCCACACGACCAAGGTAAGGGGGAAATTTTCCTCCCGATCACACTCTCACCACTAACGCTCTGTGACGACCTCCAAAGATAGCACCCACTTAAGGGACAGAACGCTCTCGCAGCCTTCACGACATGCGAAGCCCCAGCCAAATACAAGGCTGAGTTCAATGGTGTGCGCATCCAGCTACAACGAACCTACCTTCGTAGCCATCATCTTAGGGTCCGCTCAGTATTCTACCTCGCTCCACTCCAAGGCCCCAGGACTTCTGATGTTCTGCAAACGCGAAAGCTTACACCATTGCAACATCCCAAGGCACAAATTCCATCGGTGGCCTCCGCCTCTAGAAGCTCCGCCCCAGCTCCTGGTAGTAATATACACTAAATCACTCCAAGTTGCAACACGGAAACAGACATCAAGTCCTTCCACGTGTTCTAGTAGCAGCCATCCCACAGATCCATCCGCGACGTCGGGACGAGGGGGCATAACATTCGCCCTACGTCACGAGAATTTGCCATCAACGCAAACTTTCCGTAACAACCGCATAAGCCCTTAACTGCAGGCATCGACGTCCAGACATCCTCGCGAAACCTTCAACCAATGAGGCAGACACGAACGAATCCAAAGCATCACCACACACATCAAAACCAAATCAAGGGGATATTTCATGTAGCAAACCAAAGTAACTGGTGACACGCACATGCTGAAATGGCCTTAAGTTCACAAACCCGAGATGAAGTCATCAAGCTTACAAATTTTCGAGCTCATCGCTTTGTGGTTCACGACCCACAAAATTTGAGGGCATTTGATGGGGTTCCTCCAAAATTTTCTGAGTCAAATCGGTTAGGTTCGGTACATGGACTCGGAGAAAACCAAACCAGTCAGGCAAGTCGCGTGCGCGGAAAGCCGCGCTCTCCTGAAAAGTCCCCAAAACACCCTCAGAGGGAGTCAAGCCCGACTAACATGCGTCGAAGTGCCTCGCGCGGGCTGCGCACGCATAGAGCGTGCGCTCCCACGACCGCATATGGTCACGCGGCCTCGTAGGGCCACTCACTCACTCAGACTATGTGCACCCGCGGCGAGTAGGCCGCAGGCCGCGCACCCCGCGGCCTACGGCTGCACATGGCCCCGCGGCCGCACAGCTGTACAATACCACACACATCGTGAGGCCTGCGTGGCCATGTAGGGCCACGCAGTACTCTGCCGTGCAGAGCCGCGCATGGCTGCGTGGTCATATGACCATGCAGGACCGCGCCTTGTGCGCAGCCATGAAGGGTCGCGCCCTGCAAGCGGCCATGCAGGGCCGCGCCTGCACATGCCCAGCACGCGACGTGCAAGGAAGTGCCCGAAACGGCCTGCTATGCGCCCGCGTGTGCTGGTGGCGTCCGTCGCCGGCCCTTGTCGCCTCCTGCGAGCCCCGTCCCCCCCCCCCCCCCCCCCCCCCCCCCCCCCCCTTGCCGCTGGTCACCGCCTCTGCCTTCGGGCACCCCGCCTAGGCCGCTCGAACTGCCCGGGGGTAAGATAGGGCACTTCCGCCTCTTAGTTAATTTTTGGTGGTCCAGGTGACTGAAACGGAGCAACGTCATTCGTCAACACTAATCTCACTCTCTGACGTAATTACTGACGCGCCCCACCAAAAAACTATAAATAGGCCATCATGCCTTTATTTGAAGCCAAGCAACACCAGAGGCAAGAGAGAGCTCTGAGGTTTTCTGGCGGGATCGTGGACTTAAGCTGATTCTCCGCTCAGGAATTCGCTTTGCTCTTCTCCTTGCGACACAGACTCCTCACGCCTCAAGTGACGTCAACCGCCTCTGCGAGAGCGCTCCCATCTAGGTTCCGCATCAACGAGAACACTACCTTTAGACTCCACATTGTGTTACGGTTTCCTCACGTCTCAAGTGACGTCAACCGCCTCTGTAAGAGCGCTCTCATTTAGGCTCCGCGTTAACAAGAACACATCCTTCAAATGCTCTGTGGACTTAAAATATTTTCCAGCTGAAACGTTACCACCAAGGTTCCGCGAGCCCAATGTCGTCTCGAGGACGGAGCGCTTTTATCGAGCCTCCGAAGTCTTAGTTGTTTTTCCACATTTATCGTGCTTGTAACAAAGTAGCGATTTGTTGCCCTCAAAATCAAACCAATATTTGTAACACTCCAAGAAGCTAGTGGATTTTGGCTCGACATAGTTTCATGCAGCCACGTGATTTTCCACCCTTTCCGGGTTTTCCACGTCAAAAGCGTCTCTTGTCCATTGTTGCAATTTTTTAACTGATTGCGCGCCTGACTCGACTCCAAGCTGAGGCGGTCCAATTCTCCGACCAGCGAAAAAGCCGGGTGATCTGCAACATCACCAAAACTAAATAAAATGGCAGAAGCAAAAAAGGGAGTTAGTAACAGTATGTACATAATAGGTATAATAAAACTTGAAGCACTGACCACTAATTTTGAGAACCAAATCGCAACATTTATATTGGCAATTAATATGCAAACATTTATGGCAAGTGCACAAACAAACAGATGTTCACAACATGCGGTAACATTCTATGTCGACAAAGTTCGGACTGCTTTTTTCTAGTAGGGTAGCAAACCCCGCGGGCCTCATCAATGTGGTCGTAGGTGATAGTGGTCAGTCCTGTCACTTCTGGATGTGGTCGTACCGCACTACACAGGCCACCACGTACAACCTATTGTACTCTTGAATGTGAGCGACATCCGGCGAATTCTGAAATAAGGCCGACTATCAAGGAATCCAACGTGGTATAAAACGGCCGATCACCCGTAGTGCACATCTCCTTGTCCCGGTGAGTCGTCAACCTTCCCGCACCGGTACGAACAGTCTGCGGGCATGACCGACCTGCCACTTTTTTCCACTACATGTAATTTGCAATACAAGCATATATGCATCATAAAACTGGCACCGTTGGGTCCGCGGTGGCTTGCCCTACTTGACATGAAATAATTGGGGCAGACGACCGTGAATCTTCAGCGTGCTGTTCAACTTTAGACAGGAAGCACAACGAGCATACGAGTTAATTATTTCGGGCTAGACTCGGAGGAATTTCTCGACTCCAAGTTTTCTTAACTATAGCTCACCCAAATAATCAGCCGCTCATTAGAGCGAGACCCAAACAAAATGCAAGGAACAATAATTGATGTAATAAAATACTGTTGAAATAAATTGTAGAATTGAAGTACTGAAATAAAATACTAAAAACAAACTATAGTAATAAAATAATAAAATGAAAAAACTGTAATAAAGAGTTGTACTGAAAGAAAAAGTTGAACTGAAATTGAGTGCTGAACTAGAATGGACTGTAAAAAATGTTGAACTGAAATAAATGCGGTAATCTGAAATGCTGAAATAAAGAGCAGAAGAAAAAAAGTTTAGTTTTTAGTTTCATCTTCATTTCAGGAAACATTTCAGTTTCATCTCCATTCATAGGAGACAAGTTCATTTCATCACCGTTCATATGAGGCAAGTTCAGTTTCGTCTCCATTCATAAGAGACAAGTTCAGTTTCATCTTCATTCATAGGGAGCAACTTCAGTTTCATCTACATTCATATGACGCAAGTTCATCACTCCATTCATAGACACCTTCTTATTAGATTTCAATCATTTATTTAGATCTGATAAATATCTTGGTTACACCTCTTAAGTTGGCGTAATCGGATTTAAGAGATAGAAGCTTATTATAAATTCTTGTTTCTCTCGATATGTATATATATGATTTGATTATCGGGAACTTTAAATACTTGCATAAAATAACTACACATAGTTAGCCAACTTGGCTGCTTGAGTCGAGAATGATTCTGGCTATTTCAATTACGAGGGTCTCCGATTATCCCCGAACACTAACCTTATGATTTAAACAACTTCTAGAAAATCTGTAAGATTAATTCAAACTTTCGAGTTGAAGTTGAGAATTGCCCTAAATAGCGCTCACATCATTAATTTCTCGATATGCACAACCCTTGTATATATATATTTCCAGTATACATTTAATATATTAAATTTTTGAAAATTCCCACTGAGGGTTAGAAAAAGATCCCGAGATTTTAACAATTCATTTCACAAGTGCCCACGTCGTTTCAAGCATCGGTTTTACCTCGAATAAAATTCTGATGTTTTCTTCTAAAACAATTCTTGATTCAAGTGCTTCAATGCTAGAGTTGTCACGGTTCCGGTTTGGTTCCGGTTCTACTAAAACCGTGAACCAAAACCACTAAGGTAACGATTCTTCAAGTTAGAACCAAAACTTATTTGATTTGACCGGTTCCGGATCCGATTTCAGTCATAATTTTTTTGAACCGTAGGGCCTACAGTTCCGGTTCCAGTTCGCTAAAAACCAAAATCAAATTATTTACTGGCGGTTCGGTCCGGTTATATGAGGTTCCAGTTTGATTTCGGTTCAAGGAAGGTTAATGTTGCTAAATATAAACTTTATAGATATTTTTGTAATTATAACCACAAACCCTAAATATGATATTGCATATGCGTTCTAAAGCTGTTCTTAACAATTGTATAGCACACACAAGGGCTTCTGGGCATTCCATTGATGAGTGTAAAGAACAAAGCTACTCAGTTATTTAATAACAATATCCATGATGTTCACATGAATTTGGTGTGCAAATTAAACAACATGGAAACTTTACTAAAGCATAAAATGATTTCAAAATGTACTCTATCACCAACTTTTGTTAGCTTTGATGGCTAAGTGACATAAATTTGAGCGTATTACTTCAATCATACAACAAATTTTTCTTTCCCTAAATCATATGAATCTTAATTATAATTGTATTTTAGCTATGCAAAATGTCATTTTAATTATAATTGCAATCACCTATCAAAATGATTTTTCAAAAATAATTAAAATCATTAAATAATTGTTCAAAATGATTTTTAAAAAAAATAGTAAACGGATTGCGTTTCGGTTCTGTGTCGGTTCGGTGCAGATCGGGTCTAAATTTTGAAACCGTTCGAGCCTTGTATGTTCCGGTTCTGGTTCCGGTTCCTGTTCTGGTTCTGGTCCGGATAAAAAAATGATGGAACCGTTCCCGAACCAATGTTGTTTGCAGTTCCAAAATTCAAACCGAAACCCGAATAATTGACAAACGGTTCAGTTTGATTTTTTGTGGTTCCGATTCGGTTCTGGTTCAACGAGAGCTTCATTTTCCCTATGAATTTTCTCAAAAAAATTCAAATATTTTGGTCCTTTAATTTACCTAAATAAACTTTATATTTGAACCTTTAAAAATACCAATGATTTTCTAAAATATCCCCCAAAATTCATGTTGATAACCCTTACAGAGGTGAACAACTTTCATGTTAAAACTTTTCCCCAAGGAGCCTACATTTTCCTAAAATAATTTCACAAGCTAGCTGTCCAATTTGAGCTGCAAATAACCAAATCTGATTTGGAATCAGGAGCTTTCGTAGGAGTAATTTGAACTTAACTGCAATCCGTAAAATGGACGTACAAGATTTGTACCAGAACGAATATTTGTCGTCATCAGACGACTAACGATCACCATCACCGCTGAGAAGAGATCCATGTCAGGAATTGACCTTGCTGCAAACGTGCAGCCCACCAACGTCACCACTTAGACACAAATCACCACCGCATATGAGCATCATGCAACCATCGAGCACCGCGCAGCTTACCGCTTCCCGTGAATCTGACGCCTTGCCGCCACCTGCATGCTTTTGCTCTTCGTTACCGATGCAGCCCGCGATCTAATGTCAATGTCCACCGTCGCCTTTAGTCGTGCGCTACCGCTCTCCTCTTAGGGTTTACCTCTCTTTGATTTGGCTTTTTGTGTGTCCTTCACTTGTCTTCCTCTCCATTTATAGAATCATTTCATATCCATTAACTTCTTTCCAATAAGCTTTCTTGCATGTGTCCATTCAAAGCACATTGGCGGTTTGAAGAAAAATCTGCATTGGTGGCAGACAGGTGGACAAGGTAAAACATAACACGGCGATTACGAACAGTCGTTTGTGAATGCCAAACCTCGCATAAGAATCTCCATTAATTTTAATGTTCAAAATTAAGGTCTATTCGGCTGATTGGTGGATCTTTCGTATTTCGTATTTTTCTTGGTGAACGCAGGGGAGGACCCATGTGGCGGCACACTCTGGCACAAATTTTCACAAAATACACAAAGATCCTCGCCGCTTCCCATTTTCGCCTGCGATCTACGGTGACCGAGTACGCCCTAAGGCCTAAACTGCTTAGGGCGAGCAAACTCCCGCCGTTCGGAGGAGAAATTCTTCGATTCGGATCCCGAATGCTAGCTGGCGTGCGGGACCAATGAGACGTCTACAAAGAAGGGTGAGGTCCACACGTTGATGGCTTCTGACATACACTTTTGTGCGGGGTCCACACATTTTTGACTTCTCATTAGTCCAAAACGTTATTTGAGACTAGCGAGCACCGCCCTTGGATTTCATCATCATCCTAGTTCCTGCGGAGGAATGTGGGCTAACCTATACAGTATGTTAAATTTATGCAGCAAGTTCACCGCTACTCTCGCTATTCAGGTTTCAGCAGGGTCTGAATAGGAAGCCATTTGCACACATCAATAAGCTTCGCAAGGCATGAGTTCCTCTTATCTTCCCGTTCTTCTGCGTGCCCATAGGAGCTCTGAGCTCCAACGCGACCGTTCCAACTTCCAAAATCCTCATTGCTGGGATTTTCGGTCGCAGAAACGCAATCCCCAAGAAAAACAAAATACAGAGTCACAAGAAAATACATACTTTGCACAATTTTATTAGCACAAAAAAATTTGTAAGTACTCAAAATTAAGAAATACAAATCCGAAATTATATTGCTGAAGAACTCGAACTACGAAAATTCGCAGGAGTAATATAAACTTGTCTGCAATCTGTAAAAAAGAAACACAAGATTTGTACCAGAATGAACATTCGTCGTCGTCAGACAATCAACCACCATCACCACCACCGTGCAGAGATCCAAGTGAGACTTGACCTTGCCGTGAATGTACAGCCCACCAACGTCATCACTTGTGCACAACCTCGACCGCCTATGAGCATGCAACCTTCGAGCACCGCGCACCTTGCCACAGCTCGTGAATCTGATGCCATGTCGCTACCCGTACACTTTTGCTCTATGTTGCTTATGCAGCCTACAATCGGATGTCAACGCCCACTGCCGCCTTCGGTCGTACACTGCTGCTCTCCTCCTTAAAGCTTTACCTCTCTTTGGTTTGTCTTGTGGTGCGTTATTCATAGATCTATGTTATTCATAATTGTTGCGGGTCACCCGACCTTTCTCCGGTCCGAAGAAATCGGACCGGGCGCGCAAACAGTCAAGTTAAACATCAGGAAATGACAAGAACCTTTTTTGACGTGAAAACCTGGAAAGGGTAAAAAACCACGTAGTTGGATCTGTATCAAACCAAAATCCACTAGTTCCTTTGAGTTTTCAGGGATTGAGATTTGATTTCTGAGGGCGACATGTCGCTTCTCCGTTACAATTGTAAAGTACAAAAATGAGGGAATGATACTAATTTCTCAAGGCCTCAAAGGAAGCGCTCCGACCTTGGAAATTTGACTAAGTCCGCGGAACCTCGATAGAAGCGTTCCAGCGTGGAAATTTGGGTAAGTCCACAAAACCTCGATGGAAGCGTTCCGGCCTAAAAAATTGGCTAAGTCCATGGAACTTTAGTGGAAGCGTCCCGACTGGGAAAATTTCTAAGTCCACGAAGCCTTTGAGCAAGAAGAGGAGCTGACCGAATTCCTAATCGGAGGATCGACCTAAGTCCATGATCTCGCTAGAAAACCTCAGAACTCTTTCTTGTCTCTAGAGTTGTTTGTCCTCAAATGAAGGTATATGGGCCTATTTATAGTTTTCTGGAGAGTCATGTCGGTAATTACGCTGGGCCGTGATTTGTGTTAGTGAACGACGTCACTCTATTTCGGTCACCTAGATCACCAATTTAGCAAAATGATGGAAGTGCCCCGGGGCAGTATGGGCGGCCCGTGCGGGGTGCCCGACGACGACGGTGGACGACGGTGGACGAGGGCGGTGGAGGTTGAGGGCGGTCCCCATGCATCCTTGGTCCGAGTTTTTTTTCGATTTGACCCAAAAATTTTAGGGGGAACCCCATCAAATGCCCCCAAATTTTCGCAGGTCGTGAACCGCAAAGCGACGAGCCCAAAAATTTTCTAAGCTTGACTGCTCTACCTTGGGGTTGACTATTCACATATCGCCCTTGCTTGTTGTGTGGTGCTTGCAGCGCGTTGCAGGAACGTCATTTTGCGTCGCACTTTACGGGCTGCGTTTGTGTGGAGGCATGCCATTTTTCACATTTCTCCTCATATGAATGTGTGATTATGGTGTTGTGCACTACCCGGTGCGGTTGCTGCGGTCATTATCACTCGTGGTTGTTTCTCGAACATGACATGGAGGGATATCCTGCCCCTGTCTTGATGTCATGGAGGAACTGGCTGGTCCTTGCAGTCACTGGAAGATATGGAAGGACATGTTGTCTGCTTCCGTGTTGCACCATAGAATGATTTAGTGCATGTTCGTGTCAGGAGTTGGGACAGATCTTCTGGAGGCGAAGGTCATCGATGACGTCTGTGCTTCGGGATGTTGCAATGATGCAAGCTTTCGTGTTTGCAGAACACATGGAGTCTTCTGTCCTTCGAGTAGAGCAGTGTTAGATGGTTGAGAGGGCCCTGCGATGACATCCACTGAGGTAGGTCTGTCGTGGCGGAATGTGGGCGTTGTCAAGCTCTGTCTTGTGCTTGGCAAGGGACTTCACGTAATGCGAAGAATGAGGGGGCGTTCCATCCTTGAGCATGTGTTGTTTTGAAAGATGGCGCTAGCGACGAGGGAACACTTAATTGCACCTGTGTTGTACGCATACTTGGTGTTGTTGGCCTGTGTATTGCCTTTATCACCTCCTTTGCTTGGTCACGCGAGTTTTGTGTCATATTAAGCTTGTGACTTCCCTAGGGCATCGACCTTGCGTGGTGAAGATCCTGTTGTCGTCATTAGGCAGAGGATCTTGGCAGTTGCTGAACTATTCCCGCTATTGTCCACGCGGTGACGACTTGGTGTCGTGACATACGTTGCAGCGACAAAGGAGCATTTGGTGCTTTTATGTTCCTCATTCGTCGTGCGCTATTGCTGGAGATTGTCATCGGGCGTTAGTAACAAGAGCTTGTGGCTTAGGTGAGTTGAGGGAGTACCCTTGCCTCTGCGATGCGAATAGACTCAAAGGTTCGTTTGTTTCGGGAGGCAGCGACAGACCTTGGTTTATGTGTGCATTGAGCGTCCCAGGATTTGGCGAAGAGACTTTGCTTGCTTTTGCCTAAGGAGGTCCAGAGTCCGTCTGTGTGGTAGTGGTGAAGAACCTTGTTCGATTGCTCTTTAGGAGGACATGAGTCCATCAAGATGGAGGTGGAGCAACTAAAGAAATAGAAAGATCGACTGACCGTGGAGCTAAAGGATGTCGAGGTTAGGCAAGCATCCACAGTGGTTGAGTACACAATATGGCTATGTCGTGGGAGGGAAAGAACTCTATTGTTGACTTGATAAATTATGTTTTCCCTAATTTGAAGGAACATCACTTCAACTCTGACGACTCTACTTACATGGAAACAAGGGCTCTCATTACTCCTCTTAACGAGGATGTCAACAAGCTAAATACAAAGTGCCTACATCTTTTTCCTGGGGAGGAGACCACTTACTACTCTTTTGGCTCTGTTAGTGACGATTTTGAAAACTTTTACTTACCTGAATTATTGAACTCTATTAATCCGGAAATCTACCTCCTCACAAGTTGACCTTGAAAAGGGACACACCTATTATGCTTCTCCGAAACGTTAACCCAAAATCGGATTGTGCAACAGCACGAGGCTTATATGTAGAACCTTTGGGAGAAATGTCATCGAGCAGATATCCTAGGAGGTAGGTTCAAAGGGCTCAGAGTGTTTATTCCACGCATGCCACTTAAGAGTGCAGAGGATACTAAAATGCCCGACAAGGGCCTCAGAGTGTTTCACCCAATCGATAAAGATCCAAGTGCATCCCGTCTCAAGAACCATGTTTAAAAAATACAGTTATCGTTGTACTGATTTCTATGTTAGTAATTCTTTCTCTTATCATTCTAGGTCTTCAATTTAAATATCAATGCCTCCTTCATACTGAATAGATTTCAGTGCAATATTTTTCTTTGTGAATAGATTTCACTCTCAATATATTCTGAATTGATTTCCTACAATGTGAAATCTTATGCTGAATATATTTCTTTGTTGTGTTGGTCAGTATTGTTTAATTCCTTCTCATTGATTGCCTCATAAGACATTCCAGTTTCTTCATTCCGTTCTACTTTAAGTCTGACTGCATTCCGTTTTTTGTCTGTGAAAAATATCCTCATCAGACACATTGTTCACTAATATTTCTAACATTTCAGTGTTCTCTGTCGGTAAATGTTCTCTAACATTTCCCAACACTTTCCTATTTTTCTTGTTTGATGCGGGGATGGGTCTAAGTGTGCGTAAATGGGCCCTAATTATATTGTATTTCTTAAAGATTTTAACAGTAACAGCCCCGTGTTAGGCATTGAATATATGCGAGCGCAGCCCGCCACGACCCGTCGAGGGCTGGCAAAGCCAGCCAGGTGCGGGCGAAGCCCGCCGTCGCGGACAGGGTACTATGACGCGTAGCCATAGGGGCGTAGCCACGTGTCGGGCACTTATATATATATATATATATATATATATATATATATATATATATATATATATATATATATATCTCTACCACTATAATAGATATATTGCGGTCTGCAAATAGCATGAGTTCGAAATTCACAGAAAAAGTAATGGCCGTCCGATCTCTTCCACTATATCAGCAGCCGTCTGATCAAAATAGTCTTCTCTCTCCACATTTTACTAGAGCTCCTAAACCTACTACTAGGATCCTAAATTTATGTGAAAAAATTTCAGAATCGGGTTACACAAACCCGCCCGCCATAAACCCGCGAAAGAAGGCCGACCAAGTCAGCCAAGCCCGCGCATTTACAGCCCGCCAAGCCCGCTACCATGCTCATTTCAGATACACATCCCGGATTGCTATATTTATACCCAAAAGTCTAATTGTATTTGGCGGTGTGGGACTAAAATAGGCGGGTGAGCACTGTTCACCCGCCTATTTTAGTCCCACACTGCCAAATACAATTACAGTTTTGGGTATAAATATTATTACCCAGACAAATATTTGGATTCCGCATGGTGGCGTGCTGTGAATGCCTGGGGCCCGCTGGACTGCCTTTTTACTATAATATTTATATATTTATAAATTATTTATAAAATAATATAAGTGGCAAACGGATGAACAAACAGTGCTCCCGCGAATGAATTTTTTAAAATTTTTAATATTTATTTTATTTTTTTAATTGTTTAGGGTTTAATTATTTAATCAATACATAAACATTAAAAAATTTAAAAATTAAATCAAAAAAATTCAAAAAATAAAATAAATAGTACAGACGAAGCCCGGCGGGGGGCGGGCGAAGCCCGCGGGGGGCGGGCGAAACCCCCGGGGGACGGGCGAAGCCCGCCGTCGGTGGCCAGGTACTGTGGCGCATAGCCATCGGGCCGGAGGCCCGTGCCTGCGACTCGTATATATATATATATATATATATATATTATATATATATATTATATATATATATATATATATATATATATATATATATATATATATATATATATATATATTTTATACATACGAGCTTTTTCGCACGAGCTACGCCCGTGCTCGAAGCTCTCGGACGGCCTTCGGCCGCATCCAGGAGTGCTTCGCACGCTTGCGCACGGGCTTCGCCCGTGCTCGATGTGTCGCTGCGCGTTGCGCCCACCTATGAGCGGGCTGCGCACGCACCCGAAAATCTTTTTTTTTTTTCCAAAACATATACATATGAGTACTTAAAATGACAAAAAAAAAAAATGAAGCACTATTCATATTTTTATTTTATAAAATTTTGCAAATTTTATTCTATAAAAATTAATTTATCTCTCCTTCTCTCTCTATCACTCCACTCTCTCTCCTTCTCTCTCCCGTCCCTCTCTCTCACTCTCCCTCCTCTCACTCTCTCCAAATTCTCCCCTCTCATGTTCTCTCTCATGATCCAATGGAAAATACTCAATCTTTGGTGTGCCTCCAAATATCTATATTTCCTTATATATATAAGATACGATATATGTATAGAGGGTTACTCTTGTGCGAATCTTATAGTACACACAATGCGAACTCCCGTAATCCACCATTTGATATCATCATTCCGTCATTGCATCTGACGGCCCTGCCATTTTCAGCGCCGACGACCGTGGGCTCGTCGGCCGCCGGCGACCCGGGGTTCGTCGGCGCAGCCGCCGGTGGCCGGCGAGCCCACGGCCGGTGGTGACGGCGCTAGGTTTGTGCACTCGGCAAAACCAGTGCCGCCGCCGCCGGACTTGGGCTCGCCAGCCATCAGCTGCCCAGGGTCCGTCGGCGGCTTGCCGAGTGCATACAGTTCGCATCTTCCCTTGTTCGTATTAGAGTAATTATACATATAAGAGGTATTTGTATGTTAATTATTGATAGAAATGAGATCCACGTGTGCACATAATCACACCCACATAATCTCTTCCCTAAGGGTGCAAGCGGTTCGGTTTGGGACGGTTTGGACCCAAACCTCGGTTCGGTTTTTTGGTCGGTTTACTCGGTTCGGTTTTCGGTTTTTCAGTTATACTATTTTAAATAACTGTGTACTTAAATTTCTCAAGAAAATTTTAAAAATGGTACGAAAAGTAAAAAATAAATATCATCAAGATTTATTTACATATGATATATTACAGCTAATAGCTCATGTTACATTAAAAAAATTATGATTGAATATTTTTATTGGGAAATCGAGTAATAAATATAATATGATATAAATAAAATCACTTAAACAAAATGTTTAATTTTTCTTGATGTATAAAATATGCATTACAAAAATTTATTTTTGTTCAAATGATATAAAAATTATTAAGTTGATATAATTTGTGTACATTATTTAGTTAATAAAAATAGTTCAAAATTCATTATTGGTAATATTTTTACATGTATTATTAGTCGGTGTGGTTCGGTTTTTCTAAACCGAACCAATTCGTTCGGTTCGGTGTAAAATCGGTTCGGTTTGGACGGTTCGGGACGGTTTGATCGGTTTTCGGTTTTTCATGCAATCCCGTACTCTTCCCAAAAAAAAATAGGATCATGAATTTGACCCCCACACACACGATCACCACGGCCGATTCCAAAAGAATGAACTTCGGTTTGCCACCATGTACTGCCGCCCGCCTGCACACCCATCAGCTGTATTTCGCAATCCTTGCCCCCATCAACATCGCGGCCGGCAGTAACCCACACAATCCCGCGCCTATAATCCTCCCGCTGTGTCAATCCCACGCCTCTAAACCTCCCGCCGTTAGGTCATCCCGCCGTTGTCTTTGCTCTTCCGTCATCTCGCGCGGGATCAGGGCTTCATCCGACGGCGACTTCCCTCTTCCACGGCAATCTTCCGCGGCCAGCCTTAGCAGGTAACCCTTCTTCTTACTCCATAGCTTCCCTTCCTCTTTCGCTCTTAAGCTCTGTTTGTTCCCAGCCTGCTCTTGACCTCTGCACTTTACTCCAGGTAGACTGCCACCGAGATCTGCCATTTACTCCACTCGCTGCTTCAAGGAAGATCGCTCACCTCCGCATTTTGTTCGCCACGCTGGTAAAGCATTTACTCTATCTTCTCTCTGTTTAATTACAGGTGTTTGCCTTTTGTGTTCAATAGCGTTCTCCTCACTGCCATCTTCTTAACAGTGTCGCCGCCTCCTGCTCTCAAAGCCTCCTGCAAATTCATTTTTTAGCTTCCTCTGTTTCATCTCGCACGGTTGTATTTGCTTTCTTCCTCCCTGGTAAAGCATCATCCACCTCCAGCATCATCTTTTTACCTTTCTCTGTTTAATTTCAAGTGGCTGCCTGTTTAATTTTTGCTCTTCAAGTGGCTGCCTGCACTCATATTTTTTTGCAGAACTTCAATTTTTTTTTTTTGGAATGTTAGATAGTTGGGTAATGATGATTGGGAGCATTTAAACTCTATAAAAGAGCCTACTTATGAGAAATGTTGGTATCTTGCAAGGAGAACACAACAAATGTTGTTACTGATTTTTTTTAGTCCTTTAATATGTGGTTACCTGTACACATCTATCCTGCTTCCCTTTCAATTTTATTTTTTTGGAATGTTAGATAGTTGGGTAATGATGGTTGGGAGCATTTAAACTCTATAAAAGAGCCTACTTATGAGAAATGTTGGTATCTTGCAAGGAGAACACAACAAATGTTGTCACTGATTTTTTTAGCCTTTCAATATGTGGTTACCTCTACACATCTGTCCTGCTTCCCTTCCAGGTTTTTGTTGTATCGGTCAGTATTTCTATGAGTGTTTGTTTAGTGTTGAATATTTGAAAAAAAACCCTCACCCAATCGATAAAGATCGCAAGTGCATCCCGTCTCAAGAACCATGTGTAAAAAATACAGTTATCGTTGTACTGATTTCTATGTTAGTAATTCTTTCTCTTATCATTCTAGGTCTTCAATTTAAATATCAATGCCTCCTTCATTCTGAATAGATTTCAGTGCAATATTTTTTTGTGTGAATAGATTTCATTCTCAATATATTCTGAATAGATTTCCTACAATGTGAAATCCTATGCTGAATATATTTCTTTGTTGTGTTGGTCAACATTGTTTAATTCCTTCTCATTGATTGCCTCATAAGACGTTCCAGTTTCTTCATTCCGTTCTACTTTAAGTCTGACGTTATGTTTGTCAAACTTTAAAATATTCAACATTGATGTTAATACAAATGTTGTTCTAACGTTAATTCGAATGATTGTGCAGTAATGTTTGATGTTAATTCACTGTTCATTTAGTTTTCAATATCTTACAACGACGAATTCGAATTGTTTTTTTCTTCAAAAAACCCTCAAGCAATCTTAGAACGACGAATTCGATTTGTTTTTCTCAAAAAACCCTCAACCAATCGATAAACATCGCAATTGCTAGGTGCTAGTTGTGGCTACCTCTCTCTCTATAAACATCATCATTTATTTCCTTCAAATGACATCCCAATTAATTTTAGACTTTTTTTATTTCCTTCACTGCATTTTCAGTTTTCTTCGTCTACACACATTCGATGAGCTTATACTTCATCTAAAGTAGAGGTTAGAGAAAAAGTGAATTTTAATTTACATGCCCATAAACATTCCCTGTAATAGTTTGACTTCATACTTCATCTAAAGTAGAGGTTAGAGAAAAAATTGAATTTTAATTTCATGCCCTTAATTGTCGCAAATAGCTATGCCAATCAATCAAGGTGGTTAAAGGCAGAAACCATGCCTACCCGAAGCTGTGAGCACTATTACTCTTCGTTTTTCCCAAAGTCATCAGCTTCTTCTTTCGCGACGGGCCCCCAATGCCCTCGGTTGTCTTGCGCATAGAGTGAAAGATGCCAACTGCGGAACAACGAGAAGCACGTAACATGCGGAGACGTGAACTTCGGCATCTGCGGGAGGATGCCCTTCGAGCCCCGCTAAACATGGTTGAAAGGAGTTTGAATATACCACCTCCACATTCTACCTTGACAAATACCGTCTTGAATAGTACAACAAACATCCCACCTATCACATTTCTCTCTAGGGGAAGACGACCACAGGGGCCAAGACAACTACCACCAGAAACACAAGCTGGCCAACAACATTATCCGTTAGATTTCGGACGACAATCAGTAAATGTGTTACACCAAATGACAGATAATTACCAACAGGAAACATGTACTAAGCTAAGATTTTGAACTACACTTCTCACCATTACACCTTCAAGACTTCTCTAAAAAAGATATATTGAAACTGCACGCAGAAGAAACAGAACACACTGCTTCTATTCTTCATATTACTTCAGCTCGACAACTGAGCAATACCGACGTGCCGCAGCGCGATCAGACGTACATTATACCTGCCGCAGCGCGATCCGACGCACATGTAGACGAGGAGCATACTACCGCAACTTGACAACTGAGCAATACCGACGTGACAATCCCCCCAGTTACTGCAGTTTACAACAAGTTCAATTCACTCTAATAGGCTTCACGCTTCAACCATAGTCCATTTATCAGATTGATCTGCACTTTTTCAATTTTTATTAGGTTCGTTACGAAGAAACTACATTCGCCGTAATATCCGGCAGACGCATCTACAATTGCAAGGTCAAAGAAGGAGTGCGCGTATTAGAGAAAGACGATTACGCGGTGTACCTACTGTCATGAATCTAAACACCACCCGCGTAGCGACCAATGATTGTCCAGATGCACTAACGTTACCACAAACTAACTTGGTCGAAGAAATGTTGCCTCGACCGGTGCATGATTTACGACATGAAGCAGGTACTACACTACACCTTTGGGCTATCCCTATCATCAGTGCATCTTGAATACTTCTATCTTTCAGTCAATATTCTAACTACATGCAGACGACATTACTCACACTGCTTCTACTATTCACATTACAGCTACCCAACAAAGCTCTCTTGCTCACAATCCAGTCATGACAACTGCCGCAATGCGGTCTGACACACATTTAGGAGAGGGACAACCCGCAATAAGGATGAATGCTCGACAAATGCGCAATAGCCGCGTGACAATCCCCTCAGGTACTACAAATTACAATAAGTTAACTTCTACGATATTCCGTTTATTAGACAGATCCATAATATTTTTATTTTTATTAGGTTCATTGCGAATAAACTACAATCGTCGTAATCTCAGGCAGACACAACTACAACTGCAAAATCAGAGAAGGAGTGAGCGTATTCGAGAAAGACGATTAGTCAGTGTCCCTACTGTCATGGTTCCAAACATCTCCTACGGAACAATCAATGATTGTCCACCTACCTTGCCGTTTCCACAAAATCAATTGGACAAAGGAACGTCTACCGAAGTTCGTCTTCCCCCTACCCACCCATCAACACACAACCAATGTGCAAAAAATTGTTATCCCGCCACTCGAGTTCCAGAGCTTCATCTCTTGCGCCCATCTGCATGTCCATACTGCCATGCAAAGCTATTCCACAAGGAGACTTCTGCTTTGTACTGTTCTGGAGGTAGGGTAGATGTTAACCACATTCCAGAATCCACAGAATTGCTTAATCTCTTTACTGAGCAAAGCACAGCGGCACACACTTTTAGACAACATATACGTGCTTACAACCACATCTTCTCCTTCACATTGTTGGGGGTCACGCTTAACGAACGTATACCAGCTGCTAATCATGGAGTCTACAGTTTCAGGGCACACGGTACAATGTATCACCGAATTGGTTCTCTTCTACCTGCACCTGGAAGTCGACCACGGTACCTATAAATGTTCATTTACGATACTGAACACGAATTAAATAACCGGTTGAGTGAAAATTCAGGTCTCGATGCAGGACTGATTGAAAGGATCACCAACATACTTAATACAATTAACCCATTTGTCCAAATCTTCAGGCAACTTGCAGGGCACCCTAACATACAACAGTGCATGTTATTGATTAAGGAAAGACCATCGGTAGGGCGACAATATTCGCTTCCGACTTCCTCACAAGTCACTGCAATATTAGTTGGTGGAGAAGATTTCATGGAAGCAAATGAAAGAGACATAATTGTCGAGACAACTGATGGTCATTTGGTGCCTATCAAGGAATATTCCGACTATTACGACCCTTTGCAATATCCATTGTTACTTCCTTACGAAACTTATGGGTGGTGTGGCGACGAACGAATACCTCGCACTGAAAGAATAAGCTGTTGTGATTAATACGCATATTTGCTGCAGGTGAGCTCATCAAACAACAATCTGTTGTGTTTACTATGATTTTTAATTATGTTTGCTTACGATAAAATTTTTTATTAGATCCGCGACAGTACACCATCAATGCTTCTCCACGCTGGACGTTTGCTGCATCAATATGTAGTCGATAACTACATAAAAATTGAAACACAAAAACTCAGGTGGATTAGGTCACATCAGAGTGATGTTCGTGCTGAGCTATACCAGAGTTTACAAGATAGTTTAAATGTCGGAGAAAATGACACATGTATGTCTTTTCATAAACTGTTACATATATAGCCACCTCCACATGCGCTAACATTACTTTAATAAACCTCTAATACATTACGTAAACTAATTGCAGCTGCAATTGGACAAAGAACTATTCTCCCGTCTTCTTTTGTTGGTAGTCCGCGTGATATGTACCAACGATACCAAGACGCTATGACTATCGTGCGCAATTATGACAGGCTAGATGTCTTCCTAACAATGACCTGCAATCCCTCTTGGAGGGAAATAACACGAGAGTTGTGCCCCAGACAAACGCATCAGGACCGTCCGGATTTAGTATCCAAAATTTTCAATGCTAAATTTGAATGTTTGAAAGATGACAATTTTCATAAAGGTATTTTTGATATGGTTATCGCACACGTCCATGTGGTTGAATTTCAGAAGAGAGGACTACCGCACGCACACATGCTCATTATTTTTCAAGACAGTGATAAGTTAAATAATCCTGATGATTACGACTCTATCGTCAGGGCGGAAATACTAATTCAGACTGACGAGCCAGATCTATATAATGCAGTTATAAAACACATGATACATGGTCCATGTGGTCATTACGTGCCAAATGCACAATGCATGAAAAAAAATCTTTGCAAGAAAGGCTTTCCGAAGCAATATGCATAGCACACTACTCACGACATGGATTCATACCCATTGTATCGTCGTCGGAATGATAACAGACGCATTGCCTTAGGCAGAAATGTCGATTTGATAATCGATAATAGATGGTTCTTCCGTATAACCCTTGGCTATTACTCAGATATGACTGTCATATCAATGTTGAAATATGTAATAGCATAAATAACATCAAATACCTATATAAATATTTGTACAAGGGCCCAGACTTAGTTTCGTTCGAGGTGTGACCAGGTCCCAACTATGACGAAGTCAGTAAGTATGTCGACGGCCGTTGGATTTGTGCACCAGAAGCTTCGTGGAAATTATTTAAGTTCCAAATGTATCAAACCTACCCATCAGTGGTGCGTCTGCAGATCCACTTGCCTAATCAACATCAAGTCTAGTATCGGATTAACCAAACCGTTTCAGAAGTGTTGACTGACGATAGAAATTTAAAAACCATGTTAACTGAATTTTTCAAAATATACAATGACGGTCTCGAAGGAACTGCGTATTTGTACATTGATTTTGCAAAACACTAAAGATGGTTACTCGCAACTCGGAAGTGGGTCAGGAGGGCCAGAGCTCGAAAGGTTGTGGGCCGGTTATACGCTGTATCGCCAGCTGAGGGCGAAAGATTCTATCTTCGTCTTTTGTTGAATCACATTCCTGGACCTAAGTCCTTCACGCACCTACGAACGGTTAATGGTCGTGAATGTACAACATTCAAAGCAGCAGTTGAGCTTTTGGGGCTTCTCGAGGAAGATAGTAACATTTCCAATTGCTTGGAAGAGGCACATGGCTTCAAAATGCCACCCACTCTACGAAGATTTTTTGCAACTATTTTACTGTACTGTGAACCAGTTGACGTTCGGACGTTATGAGATGATAACTTCTTTGCTATGATAGAAGATTATACGAGTATAAACACTACAAATACTACTTTCTTAACTAACAAATTACTACACGATTTGGATACCATGCTGCATCAGTATAATAAGAGTACACTATCTTTTGATTTGCCTCGCACATGCGGAGACATGCCTGATTTTGCTAACATTTCGAGCCTGATCGAAGACGAACTCTCTATCCCAGTGTCAATAGCCGATTTAGCAACCATCAACAATCTTAACGATGGACAGCTTGCTGCTTTCCATATTATTAGTGATTGCATGAGACAGAAGAAAGGTGCGATATTCTTTGTAGATGGACCCGGGGGAACTGGTAAAACATTTCTATATCGAGCATTATTGTCGACCTTTTAACATGAGGGGAACATTGTTCTAGCAACTGCATCCTCAAGCATTGCATCAAACTTGCTTCCGGGAGGGGGCACCGCTCATTCTAAACTGAAAATTTCTATCAACCTCGATTAAAAACATTTTTGCGATATTAGCAAACAATCTGAAATGTGTGTATTAGTTAAACGAGCATCTGCAATCATTTGGGATGAAGCTCCTATGGCGCATCAAAAAACTTTTGAGACAGTTGATCGTACTTTTCGAGATGTGCTTGGTAACGAGAAACCGTTCGGTGAGAAAGTGGTTATATTGGGAGGAGACTTTCAGCAGGTTATGCCAGTTGTGGTCAACGGTACAAAACTACAGATTATTCGTGCTAGCATCATTGAATCCTTTCTGTGGTCTGATGTCCATTTGCTGCGGTTAACAGACAATATGAGAGCCCGAAGTGATGTTCAGTTCTCTGAGTTCTTACTTAGGGTTGGGGATGGCAGGAACCTTGCGTTAACAACGACATGATTCAGATTCCCGACAATATGGCTATGCCGTGAGAGGGAGAGAACTATATTGTTGACTTGATAAATTATGTTTTCCCTAATTTGAAGGAACATCACTTCAACTCTGACGACTCTACTTACATGGAAACAAGAGCTCTCATTACTCCTCTTAACGAGGATGTCAACAAGCTAAATGCAAAGTGCCTACATCTTTTTCCTGGGGAGACCACTTACTACTCTTTCGACTCTGTTAGTGACGATTTTGGAAACTTTTACCTACCTGAATTGTTGAACTCTATTAATCTGGGAAATCTACCTCCTCACAAGTTGACCTTGAAAAGGGGCGCACCTATTATGCTTCTCCGAAACGTTGACCCAAAAATCGGATTGTGCAACAACACGAGGCTTATATGTAGAACCTTTGGGAGAAATGTCATCGAAGCGGATATCCTAGGAGGTAGGTTCAAAGGCCTCAGAGTATTTCTTCCACTCATGCCACTTAAGAGTGCGGAGGACGCTAAAATGCCTGACACGGGCCTCAGAGTGTTTCACCCAATCGATAAAGATCGCAAGTGCATCCCGTCTCAAGAACCGCGTGTAAAAAATACAGTTATCGTTGTACTGATTTCTATGTTAGTAATTCTTTCTCTTATCATTCTAGGTCTTCAATTTAAATATCAATGCCTCCTTCATTTTGAATAGATTTCAGTGCAATATTTTTCTTTGTGAATAGATTTCATTCTCAATATATTATGAATAGATTTCCTACAATGTGAAATTCTATGCTGAATATATTTCTTTGTCGTGTTGGTCAACATTGTTTAATTCCTTCTCATTGATTGCCTCATAAGACGTTCCAGTTTCTTCATTCCGTTCTACTTTAAGTTTGACTGCATTCCGTTTTTTGTCTGTGAAAAATATCCTCAGTAAACACATTGTTCTCTAATATTTCTAACATTTCAGTGTTCTCTGCCGGTAAATGTTCTCTAACATTTCCCAACCCTTTCCTATTTTTCTCTGCTTGATGCGGGTGGGTCTACGTGTGCGTAAATGGGCCCTAATTATATTGTATTTCTTAAAGATTTTAACAGTAACAACCCCGTGTCAGGCATTGAATATATGCGAGCGCAGCGAGCGATTTTCATGTGCTGTTTATCCTTGAGAAAGCTTATGATAGGGCAAGAGAGATCTTATGGAGTGTCTTAGAAAAGAAAGTTGTAAATGTATCATACGACATAATCAAATATATGTATACAATTCATTGAGGGTGAGGACATCATATGAATTCCCTATCACTGTTTCAAGATCGCTTTAAACCCTTATATCTTTACCCTTATCTTAGATTGCTTACCAGACATATCCAAAAGCTTATGATAGGGTCCAAGAGAGATCTTATGGAGTGTCTTAGAAAAGAAAGTTGTAAATGTATCATACATTGACATAACTAACAAATTACTACACGATTTGGATACCATGCTGAATAAAATTAGAAATGAATGCATCAGTATAATAAGAGTACACTATCTTTTGATTTGCCTCGCACATGCGGAGACATGCCTGATTTTGCTAACATTTCGAGCCTGATCGAAGACGAACTCTCTATCCCAGTGTCAATAGCCGAATTAGGGTTAAGTGGGAGAGAGGAGAGAAATACCTTATTTATCTTTGCTTAACCCCCCAACCATCAACAATGAACCTCGGCCCCCATACCGCCGATCTTCAAATAGAGGGAGAGGGGATGATGTTCAGAGTTGTCGCCAGCTTGCTGCTTTCCATATCCCCATCAAGAACCATTAGTGATTGCATGAGACAGAAGAAAGGTGCTTCCACGATATCAGAATCTCCTCAGGTAGCGGACGCAGCTCGCCCGTGCTTGTGGCCTCGGGCAGGAAAGGATTGGCGCGAACAGTGTCGCCGAGCTTCTGCTTCAAGAACGAGACATGAAAGGTCGGATGTATTCTCGATCCCTCGGGCAACCCCAATGTGTAAGCAACAAGGCCCACTCGCCGGACAATCTGGAAGGGACCATAGTAACGAGGTGCCAATTTCTGGTTCGATCGTTGGGCCACGAACAACTGCCTGTAGGAGCATAGCTTGAGAAAGACCTCATCCCCCACCTGGAATTCCCGC
The DNA here is from genome assembly GCA_039583875.1 of Platanthera guangdongensis. Taxonomy (NCBI): domain Eukaryota; kingdom Viridiplantae; phylum Streptophyta; class Magnoliopsida; order Asparagales; family Orchidaceae; genus Platanthera; species Platanthera guangdongensis. The sequence goes on from CM077161.1 coordinate 175,290,523, forward strand.
TCCTTCCGATGCTTGTCAGCCTGCAACTTCATGCGGTCCTGCGCTGTCCGGAGATTCTCGCGCAAAGCGGCGAGTGTGCGATCCTGATCACGAAGTGCACGGTCAACGACGGGCAACACCGTACTGCCGGCCTCATAACTGCTCAAGGAAGGAGGACGACGACCGTACACGACCTCAAACGGAGTCATCTTGCTGGCAGAGTGGTAGGAAGTGTTGTAACAGTACTCGGCTTAATGCAACCAACTCGCCCAAGTGCGCGGCTCGTCCATAACATAGCAACGGAGGTATGTTTCCACGCCTCTATTGAGCACTTCTGTCTACCCATCTGTCTGTGGGTGGTGAGCCGTGCTGAAACGTAAAGAGGTCCCCTGTAAGCGAAAGAGCTCCTTCCAAAAGTTGCCGACGAACGTCGGGTCACGATCCGAGATGATCGCCCGTGGTATGCCATGAAGTCGGACAATCTCGCGGGCAAAAAGAGCGGCGACAGATTCGCCGGTGTAAGGATGACTAAGCGCTAAAAAATGCCCGTACTTGGACAACTTATCGACCACCACCATGATGACTGACTTGCCCTGAGACTTGGGCAGCCCATCAATGAAGTCCATGGAAACAGTATCCCAAATCTGGTGAGGAATCTCCAGCGGTGTGAGTAAACCGACTGGGGACGTGGTTTCATACTTCTGGCGCTGACAAGTCTCACACTGTTGAACAAACAACTGGATGTCACGGCGCATCCCCTTCCAAAAAACATTGGCCCGTGCCCGCTGGAGAGTGCAGAGAACACCGGCATGACCACCCGTCAGAGAGGAGTGGAACTCATGCATCATAACTGCCCTCCAGGCTGACTTCGAAGGAATTACCACGCGGCCCTGATAGTACAATCTATCATTCTGAAGGTGATAGCCCGGAGCTCTCACGTGCCTGTTTAAGAGCCTCCACAATAGGGTGAAACTCGGAATCACGCTGTACCTCGTCCTGTATCTCGTCAATGAAGTCAAACAGTGGTGTAGAAATCTGAGCAAGGGTGCCCTCAGGTAAGCGGGACAAAGCATCACCAACCCGATTGTCCTTCCCGTGCCGGTATACTATCTCATAATCATACCCTAGAAGCTTGGTCACCCATTTCTGCTGGAGAGGAGAAGAGACCCGTGGTTCCAAGAAATATTTTATACTCTGATGGTCCGTCCGGATCTTGAAATGTCTCCCCAACAAATATGGCCGTCACATGGCCACTACATGAATGACTGACAACATCTCCTTCTCGTAGGTGGACAACCCCATCGTCCTAGGAGCCAAGGCCTTGCTGTAGAAGGCTATGGGCCGCCCCTCCCGCATCAAAACAGCACCGAGGCCTACTCCTGAAGCATCAGTCTCTACCACAAACTCTTTGGTAAAATCGGGAAGCGCTAGGACCAGCGTAGTCGTCATGGCCTTTTTGAGTGCTTGGAAAGCCTCCTCTGGCTCATCGTGCCAGAGGAAGGCGTCCTTCTGCAGCAACTGGGTAAAAGGCCGACCGATCTTGCTGTAGTCCTTCACAAAGCGACGGTAGTATCCGGTGAGGCCTAAGAAGCCCCGTAGTGCCCGTATAGTCTGGGGCCGCGGCCAAGACATCATACTCTCAATCTTCCGCGGGTCGGCCTTGACGCCCTGAGCTGAGACTAAATGTCCCAAGTATTCCACCTTGTCCTGACCGAAGGAACACTTGGATCGTTTGACATAGAACTGGTGCTGGCGGAGGATGGATAAGACTTCTGCAACATGAACTAAGTGCTCCTCCTAACTGGGACTGTATATGTGAATGTCATCGAAGAAGATCAGCACAAAACGACGAAGGAGCGGACAAAAAATCTCGTTCATGTTGGCCTGAAAGGTGGATGGCCCACCGGTCAGTCCGTTGGCCATTACCAGAAACTCATAGTGGCCGTCGTGTGTCCGGAAGGATGTTTTGTGGAAGTCTCCCTCTTGCATAAGGATCTGATAGTAACCAGACCGCAAGTCTAGCTTGGTGAACCGCTGTGCGCCGTGTAGTTCGTCCAACAATTCCTCAATCAAGGGAATAAAAAATTTGTCTTTTACAGTGGCACTGTTCAGCGCGCAGTAGTCTACGCAAAAACACCACGAACCATCCTTCTTCTTGACCAAAAAGATCGGAGCAGAAAAGGAGCTCGTACTGGGCCGGATGATCCCCGCATCCAGCATCTCACGAACACCGCGCTCGATCTCCGCCTTCTGTACGTACAGGGATCGATATGGCCTGATGTTGGTAGGCTCCGCCCCTTGCTTGAGGACGATCTGATGATCCCGAAAGCACGGTGGTGGAAGAGTGCGAGGCTCCTGGAATATGTCAACATACCGATATAGGAGAGACTGCATCTGAACGGGTACCTCGGTTGGCCCAGTGTCGGCCGACTTCACCCCCAACAGCACTGCCACCATGTTGCCTTCTTCCCCAATACCCTGTAGGCTTCAGACAGAGACCTCCTTTAATGGAGATGATCTTAGGCCCTTCATACAAAACTGCCTTCCTTGCTGTAAGAACTCCATAGTCATGTGGTCCCAATCAAAGGTGACTCGCCATAGCTGTCGCAGCCAATGTACCCCAAGCACCATATCTGAACCTCAGATGGGAAGAAGATAAACATATGTATGACCCGTGTAGCCTTGTATGTTGAGCTCCACCTGCTTCATCACCCCCTCACACTGCAGCTTGCTCCAATCGACCACCATAACCTGAAAGGAAGCACCTCGATCGATTACGTGTCCCACTCGGTGAACCACCTCAACATGGATGAAGTTGTGGGTACTCCCACTATCTATCATAATCGTCACAGGTTCCCGTCGGACCCTGCCCGCCATGCGCATAGTGAGGTGGGCATTGCAGCCCTCCATAGCCTGTAGCGACACTCCAAACTCAGTCACCGCCGATTCCTCTATCAAATCCGCGTCGGGGACCATGTCCACCTCCTCCTCGGCATCCTCGTGTAGCATGAACACCTGAACCTTTGGGCATTTGTGCCCTGGAGTGAACTTCTCATCACAGTTGAAACACAACCCTTTTTCCTTCCGCGCCTGAAGTTTCGCCCAAGTCAGCCGAGTGACAACCGGCTTGCTTGGACCCTGGGATTCCCTCCTTGCCGCCGCCGTGGTGGTAGTAGTCCGTGCGGTGTTGCGGGAGCGTTGCCTGTTGTAGCGTTCCTCCTGTATCCGAGCTAAACTGATCGCATGGTTCAAGCTGCGGGGCATGTAGGACTGGTTCTCATCCTGCAAATAATCCTTGAGGCCTGACACAAAACAACTGAGTAATGTCTTTTCTTCCCACTGTACTCGGTTAGCCAACTTCTCGAACTCTGTTCGGTACTCCATCATTGTACCCTTCTGCCGCAACTTCTGTAGGAGTGCCTCAAAGTCTTCGTACTCCAATGGGCCAAAAGGAGCGGTGAATCCATCCACAAAGTCGGTCCAAGGCACGTAGTCCTTGCCCCACAGGAACCACTGTACCCACTGAAAAGCATCATCCGCCAAGTGGAATAATGCTAACTGTACCCACTGACCTTCGGGAATCTCCTAATAACTGGAAAACAGTTCCGCCTTCTGCAGCCACTCCAGGGCATCCCACCGGTGAACTTGGGAAAATTCATGCGCGTGAGCATTGGCAGCATGTATGGCCGCAGGCCGGCCTGCCCACACCACCCCACCTCGTGTACATACTCCGCCGGCCTTCTTTGTTCCTCAGGTTCAAAAGGCATGCCCGGGAACCCTTGACGAAACGGCCCCGCCGCTGGAACACCTTGACCGCCCCATTGCATGCCTCCCCCGAACCCCACGGGCTGCCCTCTTCTGACCGGGTGAGGCAGCTGGCCTTCACTCCCTTCATATGGCGGAATCGGCCACCCCGCCGTCCTATCGGCTCCCCTCCGTTCTTCGCCGACCCGCCTCCAAGGTGGCTGCCCTGTCCGAGACTCTCCGCCGACGCCACCTGCGCCAGATCCCCCTGCGCCAAACCCGCGGCCTGGGCCCCAGCCGCCGTCAACTCCTGCGCCAAATCGGTCTGTTTCGAACTCGCCTGCTGCGAGTCCCGCCGCCTGCTGCGAATCCCGCGCGATCCCGTCAGCCCCTGCGCCGATCGCGAACCCGCCTGCCCAGCCCGCCGTCTGCTGCGAATCCCGCGCTCCTTCGCCAAATCCGACGCCACTCCTGTGCGGATCGGGCTGCGGAACGGAGGATCCGCCCGGATCCTCCTCGGACACGGCCTTACCCTTCAAATTTTGTGCCAACAACGCAATCATCTCCTCCATTCGGGCGTAGATCCGTTCTTCCAACCTTTGCATGGATGTTTTCGCGTTTTCTGCGATGCGCGGCCACCGAATCCGTCAACCCCATCAGATTTCCTTCTAGGGTTTCCAACCGGTCGATGTCGTCTTGCGTTCGAGAGTTCACCATGGTGGAGAAAAAAGCCTCTGATACCAAATGTTAGGAAGAAAAAGGGCAAGAGAGAGATCTAGAGGGAAGAACTGGAGAATTAGGGTTGAGTGAGAGAGAGGAGAGAAATACCTTGTAATTATTTTGCTTAACCCACCAAGAGAGCCACCCCGGGCTATTTATACCCGGGGTTGAGAGGGGCCGGCCGGCCCTCCCCATATGGGGGCTGAACCGGTTTGGTTCGGCCCCTATACCGCCGATCTTCAAATAGAGGGAGAGGGGGCCGAACTGGTTGGTTCAGCCCCGTTGTCGCTTACGGGTTCCTTCCGCCTTCGCGCGGACTAACGCCCAAATAACCAGGCTCCGTCCGGGGGCGTAACACCCTATTAATCTGTTATTTGCATTGATTAGAAAAAGCTTGATCTATGATTCTATCCCATGCCTAAAATAATCCATACTCATATTTGCTTGCAGGGAAAATTGTCTTGAGCCCGTTAGCATTCTCATCCATCTCAAACCACCCTGTCCTGTCATTCAGATCCTTCATCAATGAACAACATTATCTCTGCAGCTCTTGAGGAGGTTTGCATGAGGGGTGCCTCTGGAATCCGCCTCCTGGAATTGTGGCCGAGCTTGCTGGCGGTTGTTTCTTCCTCTGGACTTGAGCTCTCTGATAGTGTCAAGAAAGTCATATGGTGCCACCTCACTTCACACATAGGTCTCCGGTTCCTCATCTCTGGCTCTTCCATGGGACGAAAGGCGGTTTCACAGCAGCCTCTGGAGGAATTGGAGAAGATCGGGCTGAGTGTAGTTGCAGAGGAGCATTTGAGGGATAGTTTCTTGGGGCTTTATGATCTGAAGCATTCACCATACTTTGAGATTTCACAGATACAGAGGCGTGTTCTAGAGAGGCTTGCAATGGCAAGGTTAATTTATTCCCTTCTCTCCCCACTTTCACTGATGCAACCACCATGCACTTTTGACATAAATCCTTTTTTGACTTTGTATGATCATATGAGTTTGTTTGACCTAGCAGATTTCTTATTCATGCAGAAGTAGTGGAATTACCCAGAATGATTTGGCTAAGGAATTTAATATGAAAGGGACCAATTTCTTTTACGTTGTGAGAAACCTCGAGTGTCAGCAGCTGATTGTTAGGCAATCTATTATGGTTAGGGATAAAGAATCCAAAAATGTTAAAAAAGGACCAAAAGGTGATCAGATTGTAAATACCAATTTATTACGCTTGTCTCGGTTTGCAAAAGATGCCAACTTAAATACTCAACAAAGAATTGAAATCACTCGGTCGGCTTGGCCCAAAATATCGGATGAATCTCGAGATGCAGAACCATGCACTTCCCCCCTTGAAGGTCCTGAGTATTGTGTAAAAGAAGATGTGCACATAAATGATTATATGCCAGCTATGAAGGCTATTTGTGAAAAGTTAGAAGCTGCACAAAATAAGGTTAGTTTATTTTCTTGTGATGTTAGCCTTGCTTGACTTCCATAATACTGTGTGTATACATTTCTTGCTGAAGGTTGATGTTGTTTCAAGCATAAAATCAGCTCTTGGTTATAGAAAGAGCACTGGGCATAGAGCATGGAGAAGTGTAAGTTTATATTTTGCATATACTGATTATGTGCAATACAATTTATGCTGTGTTAACAGGGATTTGACTTTTTTGTATTTGCCCTTATCACATTGCATGTAACAGATCTTATATCGACTGAAGGATTCTGGTCTTGTGGAAGAATTTGAAGCTAAAGTTAAAGGGAAGGTTTGTTGTATTTTGAACAAAACTACGGAATATGCATTCATAGGAGTTTGATCATATATATATATTTTAGGATGTTGCTTGTCTTCGATCACTCAAGACGTTTGATCCTATATATTTTCAACCAAAGACTATTCATAAGTGTAATACAACCAACTCAAAGAATTTGGTGAAAAGTGGAAAAAGAGGCCAGATTACTGATCAACTTGTTGAAATTCCGCTTGAGCATCTAATATATGACATGATTGATGCAACAGGACAAAAAGGAATAACCACTTTGGAGGTAATTACTATATGATCCATCTAACTTTGGGATTTTATTTTATATGTATTTAAAATTGTCGAATAGGTGTTATCTATTTATTTGAATTATATTTATTTTTTCCATCTAATATAACTTTTCTTTGTACAGTTATCCACACGGCTAGGAATAACCTTAAAGAAATTGCACAAGCGAGTTTTTTCCATGTGTGAAAAGTTTGGAGTGGTCTCAGAGTCTGAAATCCATGATAAAGCACAAGTGTATCGTTTTTGGACAAATAGCTCGCACCACCATGATCCTTGTAAAAACCCTTCAAATAACACAAATTTACTTCTTGATGGAAGTGGGCTGTCTGCTGACTCGGGTGCTTTAGTTCCATATGACTGTCCTGTAGAGTCTAGCTCCTGCTATGGCCCTACTTCTGAAGTAATTGAAAGGGATAAAAAATTTGGTGGTCAATCGCATAAGGTTAATATTATAAATAGTGATGCCAAATTTGAGGAGGCCAGCAGTACTCCAGAATCACAAGTCACATCTTCCCCATCCAATCAGTGTTTTACAGTGTCTTCTATGCCACTTCTCCAAACTAAGAAGTATGCTTGCAAGTCATTAACTGTCTTTGCTGCACAGAGGGAACAAAGGATACTTGAAAAATTAAAGGTACATCAGTCTCTATTCATATTTTATTTAAAACACCTTTGCATATGTTTAACATCATTGATGGTAATATCTGAATATCATGTTAGAACTTTTTTCTTCTAAAATTCATTGATTTAGATCAAGTTAAGAATTGTTAATGTTAAAGACCACATTATCTTGCTTAAAGCAATGTACACTGCTGCTTAAAGCACATTTTTTTGGATTTGAACCACATCTTGTAACCTACATTGCTTGCCATTTAAATATGCTAAATATTGACTTTGAAGCCTTATTGCATGCACATTTAATGTTCCTCAAATCTGTGAACAATCATGTTAAATGCTGCTTCTCCCCATTGAAACATATTAACACATTGCATGAGATGTCAAGTGCTGTTTTATTTTTCTGCAAACATTTTTTGTTGTTGTTAAAGTTGGTGGAAACCCTATGATAATAACATTTTAGGATTCCTCAGGTTTAATACTTAAACTTTCGTGTTATGTGTTTTCACTGTAAAAATATGCAGAACAAGAAAGCTTCAAGTAATGGTTAGAAAATATCCATTTGGTGAATGTCGAGTTCAATGCTCAATACACCCTCTTATATATAATTATATGGATTGACAAATATATTATATTGTGCTTTATGTACCTTTTCCCGGATTAATTGTTATATACTGAATGCACGGATGGACGTATTTACTTCCCTTGTTAAAAGGTCCTTGCATCTTTCCTGCAGATAGAGAAATTCCTTCTAAAAGTTGAGTTGCATAAATGGCTTGAGGATATTGAGAAGGATAAGCCTGTTACCATGGATAGGAAAACTCTAGACCGCTCTTTGAGAAGGCTTCAGGCTGCAGGATATTGCCAATGCATTTCTGTATACATGCCTTCCCTGACAAATTTCAGTGGTCTACGTAGTGCAGAAGCTATCCTGCACACTTCTGTTAAACCATCTCAAGAACTTCTGCGACAAATTTATGAAAGGCAGAGATCTTTTGATGTACAAAGCCGCAAATTTTCGGGATCAGCTAGGTTAAGACCTGAACACTCAGTGGATGTGATACCAGAGCTAAAAAATGTGAAGGCTGCTTCTCAGGTCGATGATATGCCAATGTTAAAGGCAATGGTTGCAAATGGATTTGTTTTGGCAAAGATGGTGCGTGCAAAGCTTTTGCACAAATTTTTATGGTGCTACCTGAGTAGTTCACCATCTTTGGAAAATGCTTTGATCTCTTCTCAAAAGCATGGTTATAATGCTCTGAATTCTGAGGACAGTGACCAACTATTTTCTATTGATGACGCCATAAAAGAAATGCCACTCGAACTGTTTTTACAGGTAGCTGGGTCTAGACTAGTTATTGATAATCTGGAAAGAAAGTGCAAGCAAGGTTTGAGGCTGTCTGAACTCCCAGTTAAAGAGCGTAGATGCCTTTTGGATATGCAGACAACAAGTAGATTGTCATCTATTGTTGAGATCTTGCATCGGCTAAAGGTAATACTTCTCTTCCTAGTTCCACATCTAATCTTAATTTCATTATACTTGATTTTATACTTTCAAAGATATCACTTGCACATTAACTTAAATAAGATTAGAAACACATCATTACCTTGTTATGATCAAAATAATTTATGGGGGCTATAAGTAGAAAATGGAACACATTTTTAGTTTAAATGAATCTTTTTTGCATGTGTAGCAATGCCCTATTTTTAATAGCACAACACCAGCAACAAAACATCATCAATCAAATAAAGTTTTGAAGTTTTGTGGCGCACGGTTCTATCGGGGGATAATGGATGATTGCTCAATGCAAACACAATTATGAAGAACTTTAAGCTTGCAATAATAATTTTTTTATAAATCCAAATGCAAAATAAACCATGATAGTTAAAACTTAACAAATAAGGAAACATGTAAAGTTGTATAAATGTAAGAGAGCTCAAAATCAAATAACTAAGTGAATGAAAATGTGCATCGTTTCAAAACTCGGAAACAAAGTTTACAAACAAATATTCCTCAAGCAGAGAACTAAAACGAGATTCAACACAATAAATGATTTTCAACCGGAGAGCTTACACAACTAGGTAGTAGAGGGCTTGGTGGGTTTTCGACAAACTTCAATGTGCTGGACATGTGGCAAAGTGCTGAATGAAGGCCCCCGGGGAAGCTTGATGTACTGGTATCGACTGATTCAAGGGTGGATGTCCTGGACAACAGCGGGTTGGGCTGCTGGGGGATATTTCAGGAGGCCGGGTGGCTGGACAGCAGCTGAATGGGCGTTGTTTCACTTCCAGTGACTGATCCCAAAGCTGAATGAATTTCTGGAGAGCTGAGAGTTCTGGGCAGTAATTTTCTGCTGGGTGGAGTGAATTTCCAGCAGCTGGGCCTTGCTCTGGACAGCAGAGAGTTGAGGATTCATGCCCTGGACAGCTGGTTTTAATCTCCAGTAGCAGGAAGGGGGTTTCCCAGGCTGGTGGAGGACAAAAGAAAGGGGGATGGGTGGATGGAGGACTTTTCCAGAGGGTTGCATGCAATGAGCCGCTCATGGATGAAGTTTTTGGTGGTTCCATGGGAGGTAGTCTGGGAGGTTGGAGAGGTTGCTGGCTGCTTGGAGAAAGGGAAGGAGAGCTCGGTTTTGATGTGTAGTGGGGATTGGGGTGAGGGATGTGTCTGTCTGCTGTTGGGAGAAGTGGGGCTCGGTTGAGGGCTAAGAAAGTGGTTCCACGTGAGGGGTTAATGGGGGAAGTGGGGGAGTGGGAGATGAGGAATAAATTTAGGAGAGTAGCCTAAATTTTAGCTTAGTGGGTAGTATTCAGTAGTGGGGTTAGTGGAAGGTGGTTATGGTGGTTATGTTGGTGGTGGTAGGGCTGGTTGCTGGCCGGAGGTGATTGCCTGAGGTGGTGGTAGTCGCCAGAGGTGGTTTCTGGCGATCGTAGGAAAATTGAAATCAAAGGTTTTTTTGTGGGTGGGGATGGGTGGGTGGCTGGGCAGGGGTGGAGGGCGGAGGTGGCTTCGGAGTGGGCTCTCGGTTTATGAAGATGGGAGGGAATCAGGTGCTTGGTTGGTATGGAGGTTGAGGGGATTGGGATGTCCGACTAGATGAATAGGCGAGGAGAGGGATAACTTCCAAACTTCACACTTGGATTCTAGTTTTGGCACCGGGTGATCAAAAGGAGAACCCTTTATCCATACTTATAGACCAAGTTTCCACCATGGTCAGTCATTGTTTTTTGATCATGAAGACCTTAAAATGCATACAAATAAAAACAAAAAAATATAAAAATGACTAAAATTCACAGATCGTCGATCTGCACAAAACAGACAGCTCCGATCGTCGTGTAGACATGTATGCCGCGATCCTCATCTTTATGTACTTCCATTCTGCTTCCCGTGCCTTAATTATTTGATTTATGGCATGAAGGATCGTAACCACTGTCTGTTTTTTTCGACCAAGTTGAGGCAGTTCAAAAATTACTCTGATCTTGGGTCCTCAAACACGTACACTTTTGGCCTCAAACTTGTATTCTTACAAATGTTTTTTCTCATTTTCCTGTTTTCAGTTAATTCAGTTGGTGAATAACGGAGCGGTTCAAGATGTTAATATGCTCTCGTATGCCTTGGAGCTTCGACCTTACGTAGAGGAACCTCTGCCCACAGTCTTACCAACTCCAGATATCAATAACTCAGAAGATTTCTGTAAGTTACGACATGATTTTATTCTTTCAGACAAGCAAGCTGTTGACAAGTATTGGGAAACGTTGGAGTATTGCTTTGCAGCTGCTAATTCGGTGTATTCACGACAATGTTTTCCTGGTTCTACTGTTGGAGAGGTGTATAGATTACTTTATTCCTTCGAAACTTATTTGTTTCATTTTGCACTTCTGTTTTTTAATTTACCTTTATGTCATTTATGCTTCTTGATATCATTTAGTTTTAATGACACCATCTTTAGAATATTGATTTATTTAGGAATATCATCTTTCCTTGAACTCCATGTGTTTAAAATGAGGTTATTTTTCCATGCAACATCTAGTTGATAAATTGATCATAACATTATTTTCAGTATATAATTGAAGTTGCAATGTTTGACTTGCTTTATTTTCTTTAACTGAGATTCAGGTTGAGTGAATTTATCACTAAAGGAGAAGTGAATGGTGGATAGAGTGATGAGGATCGCGACACACATATCGACTTACGCGATGATCAAAATCGTTCATCTTATGCGGATCGACGATCCGATCATTAGTTGTTCTTTTCATTTTTCATTTCGAGTTGTATTTTTACCTATTTTTGAGTCTCAGCGATCGGCCATTCATAGCCGTCCATTGCCCCATAGAGTTTATATATTGAGGGTGAGAGGTCTCATTTTGGGTACTGAAGGATTGGAGCGTAGAAGCTATTCTTTGGTCATTTTGGTGCCGAAACCGAGTCCCAGGTGCGAAGCCTTGGATCCCCACCACCACCTTGCCGTCCATCATCTCTTTCCCCCTTCATTGCTCCACCAAGTGCCAAACCACTCTTTCCCTCCCACCAAAAACAGCCGGCCACCATTTCCCTTTCCCCACATACATTCCAACCCTCCATGTAACATGTAACAACGAGTCCCTCACTTCCTCTCCATTTCCCCCTCCCATTCACCACCCAACAACAGTCTACATTTCTCCCATCTCCCATTCATCCACCAATAGTAGCCCCCAAAATCCCTCCCATCAATTCACTACCACCCCCTATATCCCATTCCAGCCCCCTCCTCCAAAACATCCAGCTATCAATTCCCTTCCCCCATCCCACAGTCGAACTCCCCTCCCGTAAGTCCCTAAAACAGCCTCCTAAAATTCATCTCCGATGACCACCAAAGACTTTTTCCGACCTCCCATTATCACCACCACCATCTCCATCAAGTTTCCTCCATTTTCAGTTTTCCGACAATCATAGAAAAATATCTCCGGCGACCACCACCACCCCAACAGCCAGCTCCGGCCACCGCCAGTCACCCCCTGTCGGCCACCTTCCCTACCAGTCCATATTTACCTCCCAACTTCCTCCACTAACCCATTATCCTGCTGGAGTTATTGTGTTGACCGGGCCCCACAAAGATTGTGGAATTGTAATTTTTATTTATGATTATTTTAATGCATGTGAGAGAGAGGATGTATTAAATGGGTAGGTGAGAGGTTGTATTTATTAGGAGAGAGATGTTGTTTGTTTTGCTTTGCCTATATAAGGGCACCATTTGTATTGTTTTATGATTGATGAAAATAGAGTGAGAAGCTCCCATATTCCCGTTTTAGTGAGAGAGAGAGGAGCGCTGCAGCGCTGAAGTGTTTTTCGTCCGGGCGGCTTGTCAACCAAGTCGGGCGGCTTGAGCTTGCGGGTTAGGCGTTTGATCTCGCCTGTGTCAGCTCGCGGCTTGCGAGAAGGATTTGATTTCGCCCGTTTGGGGGTCTCGCCAGTTTGGTCTCGGCGCAGGAGTGGCCTAGTCGCGTGTAAGGTGCGGTTGAGGCCGAGCTCGCCTGGTGTGCTCGCTCTCGCGTGCGAGAGGGACGTCGCGGGTAGTGTGTTCTCACCGCGCGAGTAGGCTAGGCGGTTTGGTGTGGTGGCGAGAGGAAGTGGTCGTCTCGCGAAAGCAGCTCGCGCGAGTAGGCCCGGTCTCCTCGCAAGTAGAGGTCGCGCGGTTTGTAGCGGTCTCGCATTTGACTTGTGAATTGGAGCAAGAAGGTATTGATTGAGGAGTTGGTTTTGAACAGGGTGAGCCCATACACGGTTCCAACAAGTGGTATCAGAGGCGAGGTTAGATCCCCTGGGAGTTGACTCGGAAGGTTAAGTGAGAAGAAGAGATGGAGATGGGAAGTGGAATGCCGGGGCAGGTCCCCAAGCTGACAAAGACCAACTATGGAAACTGGAGTATTCAGATGAAGGTACTACTCGCTTCAAAGGAATTATGGGAGATAGTTGAGGACGGGTACGAAGAGCTTACTGCCGAAGCAGAAGCGGCGCTGACCAATGCCCAGAGGACGGCATTGAGGGAAGCAAGAAAGAAAGATAAGAAGGCACTGTTCACATTATACCGAGTAGATGAAGCCACCTTTGAGAAGATCTCGGAGGCTGTGAGCTCAAAAGAAGCATGGGAAGTGTTGCAACGCTCCATGCAAGGAGTAGACAAGGCGAAGAAAGTGAAGCTGCAGTCTCTCCGAGGTGAATATGAAATGTTGAGAATGCAGGCCACAGAGAAGGTCAGAGACTTTGTGACTCGTCTGCGGACGCTCACAAACGAGATGAAGAGAAACGAAGAGACGATAGATGATGTGAGCCTCATGGAGAAGCTGCTGAGATCGATGTCACGGAAGTTCCGCCATGTGGTTGTGGAAATCGAAGAGTCGAAGGACCTCACCTTGATGACTGTTGACGAGCTTGTAGGCTCATTGCAAGCTCATGAGTACATGATGATGCAGGATGATGAAGAAGCGAGTGGCTTGGGAAAAGCACTCCAAAACCAGCTGAACTTCGGAGAGAGCTCCGGAAGAGGAGGCGGCCAGCGTGGCCGAGGTCAACAAGGCAGAGGAAGAGGAAGAAGAGGAGGAAGAGATCAGGGAAGAAACCAATACCACCAGAGAGAGGCGGAACAACCTCAAGGAGGAAGGTGGGCAGATGGAAGAGGAAGAGGAAGAGGCCAAGGAAGAGGCCAAGGAAGAGGCCGAGGAGGAAGAGCCCAAGTTCAGTGTTACAACTGCAACAAGTTTGGGCACATGAGCTATGACTGTTGGGCTCCGAGGAAGACAGAAGAAGCCAACCATTATGAGGAGGCTAGGAACAAGGGGAACGATGTTGGGGGTGGAGACCCAATGATGTTTCTAACCTACCGAGGGGCAGAAGAAGGAAGAAATGAAGTGTGGTATCTAGACACAGGGGCGAGCAACCACATGTGTGGAGATAAGGAGATGTTCTCCAACCTTGAACCCAGTGGGGGTGAGGTTAGCTTCGGGGATGCTTCGAAGATTTCCTTGGAAGGAAAGTGCCTGGTTGTTGTGAAACTGAACGGGGAGAGAGTACACTTGAACGATGTGTACTACGTACCAGGGTTGAAGACCAACATCTTGAGCATTGGACAGTTAGTGGAGAGAGGCTACTGCGTGCAGATGAAGGATAAGTCTCTGGCAATGAAGAATGATCAAGGGAAGGAGGTAGTGAAGGTGAAGATGACGGCGAACCGTCTCTTCACGCTGAAGATGGATGCTCAAGAGACGGCTTGTCTCGCGAGAACAAAAGAAGAGGAAGAAGCATGGCTATGACACTATAAGATGGGGCATTTGGGCTTCACAGGATTGAAGCTGCTATCCCACTCCAAGATGGTGGCGGATCTGCCTATGATCTCCCCTCCGCAGAAGGTGTGTGAGGCGTGCACGAAGGGGAAGCTCAAGAGTAGGAGGGAAGTCCTGGAGAGCAAGGCGACAACTTGAACTGGTTCACTCGGACATCGCGGGTCCATTTGAGACCACCTCAATAGGCGGAAGCAAGTACTACATCACCTTCACGGATGACTATAGTCGGAAGTGTTGGGTGTATTTTCGGAGAGAGAAGTCTGAGGCCCTTGACAAGTTCAGGGAGTTCAAGGTGATGACCGAGAAGGAGAGCGGGCAACCATTGAAGGTGCTGAGGACAGATCGAGGTGGGGAGTACACCTCGTGGCTGTTTGATAATTTCTGCAAGGAGAATGAAATATCACACCAACTGACGGCGGCATACTCACCGCAGCAGAACGGAGTGGCAGAGAGGAAGAACCTCACCATCATGAACATGGCGAGGAGCATGGTGAAGGAGAAGGGGCTACCGAAGAAGTTCTGGGCGGAAGGAGTGCAATGTGCGGTGTATCTACTGAACAGATGCCCCACAAAGAGTGTGAAGTTCATGACACCATTTGAAGCATGGAGCGGCTGGAAGCCGAGTGTGAAGCACCTAAGGGTCTTCGGGTGTGTAGCTCATGCTCACATCCCAGACCAGAGAAGTAAGAAGCTCGATGATAGGAGCGAGAAATGCATTTTTGTTGGCTACGCTCCGGAGAGCAAGGCATATAAATTTTACAACCCGGTGACAGGAAAGACCATAGTCTCGAGGGACGTGGTGTTTGAAGAAGGAAGTAGCTGGAGCTGGGATGAGGAGACGAGAAGTATGAAGAGCATGTTTTTCGAAGATGAGGAAGAGGGTGGTCACGAGGCTGGAGCCGAGAATGGTGGAGCTGAGCCGCCATCACCACCGAGTAGAAATTCAGGGGGAGCTTCCACCTCCTATTCAAGAGGGGAAAGCTCAAGTGGAGGAAATTCTGGAGGAAGAAGCGGGAGCCGGAGTGACTCCGAGAGTCCACCACCCAGGATGAAGGGGTTGGCGGAGATCTATGAGGAGACGGTCCCAATTCATGCTAACTATTCATTATATTGTCTTTTAGCAGATTGCGAGGCACGGTCCTATGAGGAAGCCGCTCAGGAGAAATCTTGGAGGATGGCGATGGATGCCGAGATGGCTTCCATAAAGAAGAATGATACATGAGAGCTAGTTGACCCACCGGCGGGCCACAAACCCCTCGGGGTGAAATGAGTTTACAAGGTGAAGAAAAACAAGGATGGAGCTGTGGAGAAGCACAAAACAAGGCTGGTGGTGAAAGGGTATAGACAAGTCCAAGTGGTGGACTATGATGAAGTCTACGCTCCAGTGGCGCAGATCGATACTATAAGGCTGATCATCGCACTGGCGGCACACTACGGATGGACTATCATGCAAATGGATGCTGTGGCGGCGTATCTGAATGGGTACCTGGAGGAGGATGTGTACATCGAGCAGTCTCCAGGGTACATTGTGAAAGGCAAGGAGAGAAAGGTCTGCAAGCTGAGCAGAGACTTGTACGGACTGAAGCAGGGAGCCCGAGCTTGGAATGGGAGGATAGACAAATTCCTTCAGGAGCATGGGTACATCAAGTGCCCATATGAGTATGCTCTCTACATGAAGGTGGAGAAGAGCGGGGACATCATGATCCTATGTCTATACGTGGATGACATGATATTCACTGGGAGCAACCCTGCGATGTTCGAAGAATTCAAGAGGCTGATGAAGAAGGAGTTCGAGATGACGGACTTGGGAGAGCTGAGCTACTTCTTGGGAGTTGAGGTGCAGCAGAGAGAAGATGGGATCTTCATCTCCCAGAAGAAGTATGCTGAGGAAATTCTGAAGAAGTTCAGGATGGAGGGTAGCAAGGCAATCTCCACTCCTGCGGACCCAACTAAACGAAGCTGAGGAAGGATTCCGAAGAGGAAGGAGTGGACCCAACTATGTTCAAGAGCCTGGTCGGAAGTCTAAGGTACCTGACCTTCACTAGGTCGGACATAATGTATGCAGTCGGGGTAGTAAGCAGGCACATGGAAGAACCCAAGCAGGACCACTTCACAGCAACGAAGAGGATCCTGAGATATGTGAACGGGACTCGGGACCATGGCCTGAAGTACTCATCTGGAGGAGAGTTGAAGCTAGTTGGCTACTCGGATAGCGACTATGGAGGAGATGTGAACGACTGGAAGAGCACTTCTGGGTATGCGTTCAACATGGGAACCGCGACGTTCTCATGGAGTTCTAAAAAGCAGGCTACCATAGCCTTATCATCTTGCGAGGCGGAGTACATAGAGGCGGCGGCATGCTCCTGCCAAGTCATCTGGCTACGGAACCTTCTGGAGGAGTTGCATCATGCGCAGGAAGGACCAACAACAGTATTTGTGGATAACAAGTCTGCCATCCAGCTCGCAAAGAACCCGGTGTTGCATGGGAGGAGCAAGCATATCGAGACCCGATATCACTTTCTTCGTGAACAAGTGGAGCAGAAGACTGTGGAGGTGGTGTATTGCCCAACCGGAGAGCAGGTTGCGGACATCTTCACTAAGACATTGAAGGTAGAAACTTTTCTGAAGCTAAAGAGCAAACTCGGCATGGTCTGCCAAGTTTGAGGGGGAGTTTGCTGGAGTTATTGTGTTGACCGGGCCCCACAAAGATTGTGGAATTGTAATTTTTATTTATGATTATTTTAATGCATGGGAGAGAGAGGATGTATTAAATGGGTAGGTGAGAGGTTGTATTTATTAGGAGAGAGATGTTGTTTGTTTTGCTTTGCCTATATAAAGGCACCCTTTGTATTGTTTTATGATTGATGAAAATAGAGTGAGAAGCTCCCATATTCCCGTTTTAGTGAGAGAGAGAGGAGCGCTGCAGCGCTGAAGTGTTTTTCGTCCGGGCGGCTTGTCAACCAAGTCGGGCGGCTTGAGCTTGCGGGTTAGGCGTTTGATCTCGCCTGTGTCAGCTCGCGGCTTGCGAGAAGGATTTGATTTCGCCCGTTTGGGGGTCTCGCCAGTTTGGTCTCGGCGCAGGAGTGGCCTAGTCGCGTGTAAGGTGCGGTTGAGGCTGAGCTCGCCTGGTGTGCTCGCTCTCGTGTGCGAGAGGGACGTCGCGGGTAGTGTGTTCTCACCGCGCGAGTAGGCTAGGCGGTTTGGTGTGGTGGCGAGAGGAAGTGGTCGTCTCGCGAAAGCAGCTCGCGCGAGTAGGCCCGGTCTCCTCGCAAGTGGAGGTCGCGCGGTTTGTAGCGGTCTCGCATTTGACTTGTGAATTGGAGCAAGAAGGTATTGATTGTGGAGTTGGTTTTGAACAGGGTGAGCCCATACACGGTTCCAACATATCCCACCTCCTAAATTTTAGGCCTGGATTCCTAAAATTGCTCTCAACCCCCACTCTCCACTAGGCCTGCAAATGAGTTGAGTTCGAGTTGAGCTCATCAAAAAGAGCCGTCTCGAACTCGAGCTCAACAGACTCATTTTAAAAGGCTCGAGCTCGTCTAGCTTGGATCGAGCTCGGCTCGAGCTCCACAAGCTCCACAAGCTCGAAGAGCTCGATGAGTTCGACTCGAGCTCGACTCGAGTTCAGCTCGAATTATGTAAAAAAACTCTTTAAATTCTTTTTCTTGTTTTGCATGAGCTTCTAGGCTTAGGCTATGTTGTCTTTACTTGAATAAATTTATACTTCCAAGTTTTAGTGTTTTACCAACATATCCATCCTACGTTCTAAGGACTCGAAATTAATGGATTCGATGGTTTGTTTTGGATTCAATGGTTGAATAAATTTATGGTTTGTTTTGTCAAAAAAAAAAAATGAAAATCATATGATTATAGAAGTTCATTAAAAATGAAGCTTACACGATCAACAAATAGATCAAAGGATGTTCTGCTTATTCGGTAAGAAATAATGTCACAACAACAACAAGAGCAAGACTATCCACAAGATTAATAGAGCATAAGCAACATGAAAGAATATGCATAAAAAGTGCACCCAAATTCTCTTAATCTCATAGCGCATGAATTACATTGCAGATTTGTAGGCCAAAATAGAATGGGCACTGGCACCAGTGTGGGATATAATGTGGGAACCAATGGTAAAGTTACGTTGGTTACTTGAATTTCTTCATTTGATTCTGGAAGAGGAGGTGGTTGTTGTTGTCCGTGAAATGCTTTTCCACTCTAGTATTCCCCGTCTTTACATCAAATGGAAACCTTCTTCCTCCACAATAGAGAACATGTGCTCGCGCATCAAAATCCAGTTAGCAATGAACTCTTTCATGACTTCCATCTCAACTTTTCCATCATGTAACGCAGGGAAAGAAGAGGGATCAACATTGATGACACAAAGCCAAGTTGTGTTTGCGTATGTGATGATCTCTCCTTCTCAGCCTTTGCTTTACGATGTGCAACACAATTTTGTAGATGCCTGTGAAACTGAATTGTTGGTGTGGTTTTGGATTTGACAAAACTCTTTTTACAATGATTGCAGAAAATCCTTATTAAGTTATTTATATCCTTGTCTTCCGTAAATTCTAACCAAATTGATGACTTCTTCAACCTTTTTGCCTTTTGTAGGCCCTCATTGTCGTCCTTCATTTTAGAATTTGTTCCAAAAGTATCATTGCTAACTTTGTTTCCCACTTCGTTCACAATTGAATTCATATCACAAATAACTCTTTTGATTGTTTCCTTGTTACTCTGCACAACTGGACTAGTAGAATCACCCACAGAGTCCATATCTACAAAATTTAAAACTGTAGAGAAAGCTCAAAACTTGTGTGTATTGATTGAGTATGTAAATACAAGGAGAGAATACAAATATATAGGAGGAAGAGAGAGAGAATAAATCCTATACAAGATGTGAGACTAAAAGAGAAGAGAGCAATAATGGGCCCAAAAGATGGGCCCAATACATGGGTTATTCTAACACTCCCCCGCAAGCTGGAGCGTACAAATCGTATGCACCAAGCTTGGACAAGCATTGATAGAAGAGTGTCTTGGGAAGAGCTTTTGTGAGGACATCCACAACTTGTTCCGTCCCTGGGACATGCTTTATATCGAGCTTCTTCATTTGAACTTTTTCTCGAATGAAGTGACAATCGACTTCAATGTGCTTCGTTCTTTCGTGAAAGACTGGGTTCTTGGCGATATGTATAGCCGCTTGGCTATCACAAAGGAGAAGAGCCGGAGACGGTAATTTTACACCCAGATCAGTGAGAAGACTTTCAAGCCACGTCAGTTCCGATACAACAGATGCCATTGCCCGGTATTCTGCCTTAGCTGATGATCGAGCAACGACCGCTTGTTTCTTGCTTTGCCATGTAACCAAATGTCCTCCAAAGTATGTGCAAAAACCACTAGTAGATCGCCGGTCATCAAGAGAACCAGCATAATCAGCATCTGAGTATGCCACCAAAGTTGGAGAAGACGAAGAAGTCCGGTAAACAAGTCCTTGACCAGGAGCTGTTTTTAGGTACCTGAGAATACGTTCAACAGCCTGAAGATGAAATTTTCGAGGAGAGTGCATGTACCGACTGACAAGACCAACAACAAAGAAAATATCTGGTCTAGTAACCGTGAGATAGATCAATTTTCCAACGAGTCGTCGATAATATTCAGGATTCTGGAGAAGTAGATCCGAGTCAGATGCCTGAGCACACAACTTGTGGTTTACATCCATAGGGGTATCGCTTGGCTTACACCTTGAAAGACCAGCATCATGAAAAAGGTCAAGACAGTACTTCCGTTGAGATAGAATAAGCCCATCCGGTCGTCTGGCAACCTCAAGACCCAAAAAATATCGTAGAGGTCCCAAGTCCTTTGTCTGGAAAATCGAGTTTAGATGTACTTTGACGACATGTATCCCTTGTGAGTCATCTCCTGTAATGATGATGTCGTCAACATATACTAACAGAAGGACCGTCTCTGTTGGTCGGTGACGAGTAAACAACGAGAAGTCGGCCGAGCTGCGAGTAAAACCGATATCACGAAGGGCCTTACTGAATTTTTCAAACTAGGCCCGTGGAGATTGTTTGAGACCATACAGAGCCTTTAGAAGGCGGCAGACCGGAGACTCTCCCGTGGTCTCAAACCCGGGCAGTTGTTGCATGTAGACCGTCTCCTAGAGATCCCCATTTAAGAAGACATTCTTGATATCCAGTTGAAATAGGGGCCACTGGCGATGAACAACGACAGAGATGAGGACGCGAACGGTATTGAGCTTGGCGACCGGAGAGAAAGTTTCCTCATAGTCGAGCCCCTGTTGCTGGGTGAAGCCACGAGCCACAAGACGAGCCTTCAGACGGTCAATCATCCCATCAACAGCATGTTTGATGACAAAGACCCACTTGCACCCAACCGGTTTCTGACCCGGAGGAAGGGGTACGACGGTCCATGTCTGGTTAGCCCAGAGAGCAGACATTTCTTCCTCCATGACTGCCCGCCAGCCGGGATGTTGAAGCGCCTCCTGCACAGAGTTAGGAAAAACAATCAACGAGAGAGAAGTAACAAATATGTGCAGAAGGGGAGAGAGACGTAGTCGGCCAGAGGATGGGCAGTGGAAGGTGGTACCTGATCAGAAGGGCGCGAAGTATCCGTGGTAGAGGTCGGCTGCAGAGGGGCAACGAAACTGGGAGGGAGACGAGTGTAGATACGGATAACGGGTGGTTTGACGGTAGCTGGAGCCGGGGCAGGGGAAACTGGAGAAGGTGGCGTAGTAGTGGGAATAACAGGGCGTGGGATGGATGGCGGGAGAGGAGTTGGTGGTAGATCAGCGGGTAAAGGAGCAGGAAAAAACGGTTGGTCTTCCCGGAAGGTAACGTCAGCAGAAACGGAGATCTTGCGAGTAGTGAGTGAGTAACAGACATAGCCCTTCTGGGTGCGTGAATAGCCGCCAAAGATGTGTTTCACCGCCCTGGGATCCAACTTATCCGAGGAGGGCCCCAGACGGTGGACGTAGCAGGTGCTGCCAAAGACACGAGGCGGGAGAGGAAAAGCCGGAGTGGAGGGAAACAATATGCTAAATGGAGTAGCATAATTGAGGACAGAGGAAGGGAGGCAGTTGATAAGAAAGCAGGCAGTCGAAACCGCAAAGTTCCAATACGGCTTGGGAACATGCATTTGAAGCATGAGGGAGCGGGCGACATCGAGTAAGTGACGGTTCTTCCGTTCGGCAACACCATTTTGCTGGGGTGTGTAAGCACATGAGGTTTGATGTAGAATCCCGTATTCAGAACACAAAGCGGTAAAGTCGTGACCGGTGTACTCACGAGCATTGTCGGTGCGGAGGATTTTGAGGGTGGTGTGGAATTGTGTACGGGTCTCGAGGACAAATGCCCAAAAAACCCGGGGAAGCTCGGAGCGTTCACGGAGTAAGTATAACCACGTAGTTCGAGAGTGATCATCAATAAATGTGATAAAATAGCGAAAACCAGAGATACTGAGAATCTTAAACGGACCCCATACATTAGAATGTACTAAATCAAAGGGAGCATCACTCCGAGTACAATGCGAAGGAAAAAAATAACGCGGTTGTTTGCCGAGGATACATGAGTCACACTGAAAAGAAGAAAAAGGGATATCTGGAAGAGCCCGCTGGAGGACCAGTAGAGGGGCATGCCCAAGTCGACGATACCATGCAGTGGAAGAGACGAAAGACAGAATGGTGGGAGATTCATCGAGAAGGTAGAGCCCATTCCGCAGCTGGTCTTTACTAATGGTAGTCCGCGTCCGCCGATCCTGTATAACAAAGGAAGAGGAAGTGAATATAACGGAACAATCCAGATCCCTTGTAAGACGACCAACAAATAGTAAATTAAATGGTGAACTCGGAACATGAATAGCCGAGCGAAGGGAGATGGACTGGTTGAGAGAAAGATCTGCCGAGCCGGAGATAGGAACCAGCGCCCCATTGGCCATAGTGATAGACTTCGGATAAGGAGAATCCGAGTACTGGGCAGGCCGTCGCGAAGTAATGTGATGAGTGACACCAGAGTCCACAATCCATCCCAGGCTGGTGGAGAGACAAGCAGTACCTGTGTTTGAGACGGAGGCGACAAAGGCCGATGGTGGGTTGAGCAGGCCCTGAAGATGCTGGAGCTGAAGACGGACGGTCTCAAGATCAGGAGGACTGGCGTCAGTAACAACAGAAGTCGTCGGACGAGGAGGATAACCAATTTTCTTGTAGCAGGTCGCCGGTAAAGATGACCATCTTTCCCGCAGAAGGAGCACTTTGGCCGTCCTCGGCCACCACGGCCACGGCCCCGAGAGCCCGAACGTCCCCCCCGAGCAGAAGTAGGAGGGGATGGTAGGAGCGGAGGGGCCTGCTGAAGAAGAGCCGGGGGAGAAGGAGCAGGAGTATCTGGAGGAGGTAAGACACGGAGAATCATGGAGCATACATCAGAGAAAGATGGTATGGTGGGAGCAGCCAGGACCTGAGCACGAAGGCTCTGAAGATGAGATGGAAGACGGGCCATGATGATGGCAATGCAAGCGGCTTCCTTTTGAGCTCGCTGAGCAGCATGATCATTGGTGGACGGCTGATGCTGGATCCAGGCTTCAGCAAGAGTTTTAGCCCGAGCGACAAACGAGGTCATATCCGAAGCCCCGCCAGTGTCGAGAGCAAAGAAGTCAGTGAGTATGTCATAGAGATGCTAAAGGCTGTCGCGGCCTGAGTATAAGGAATGCAGCTCATCCCACATAGCCTTGGCGGTGTCGTGGTACATAGCCATTTGATAAGGCTCACCGTCCAATGAATTCAGGATCCAAGTCTGAACGCGACCATCATTGCGGAGCCAATCATTCGTAAGAGGAGACAGAGGTGCCTGAGTAAGTGAGGCAGAAGACCCTTGGCCTGAAGAACCCGCCGAACTGAGTGTACCCATGGAATAAAGTTTTTCTTGCTAGAAAGAGAGATGGTAGTGATCCTTAGCTCGTCAAGGACTTCAGCAGAGCAAACCGGGCGGTCTGTCGGACAGGCCGGGTGGTCAATAGACGGACTGGCCGCCGAGCTAGTAGAGTTACCTGAAGAAGCCATAGAGGCAGACCGCAGAACCAGACCACCTAGGAAGACCGCCGCGAAAAGAGCAGGAGGTCGCATGACAAGGCCGCTGCGGGAAGGACAGGAGACCGCGACCAAGAAATGCGGAAAAAGGCACTTGTCCGCACGGTCACGCAAGCACCAACGATTAGTCAGATCGCGACCAAAATGCGGAAAGAAAAGAGTCTGCACGGTCTAGGTGAACACAACAGCGGTCAGAGCACAGGAAGCAGTCCGCAGCGGACAGGAGCAGGCCGTAAGAAGAGAGGGAGAGGCCGGCGGACAAGAGCAGTCCGCAAGAGAGGAGAGCCCGCGCGACTAGAGCAGAGACCGCCCGATCAAGATGTGAAAACACCAGCGACAAGAGGAGGCCGCGACCAAAGGCGGAGCGGACTGGGAAAAGAAGTCCGCAGCGGGCAGAGACAAGCCGCGCGGACAGAGAAGAGAAGAGCAGGAGGAGACCGCGATCAAAATGCGGGAGAGGAACAACCCGCACGGTCTGGCGGATCACAGCGGTCTGAGGAGAAGGAAACCGCGAGTAGAGAGACTCAAGAGGATAGAGAAGACAGGTTGCGGCGAGCTGGAACAGGTCGCGGGCAAGGCAGACCGCGGATAGACAGCAACGGAGAATAGAGCAGCGGACTGAAGACAGGCCGCGGCGAGCAGGAGCAGTCCGCCAGCGACCAAGAACCGTCTGCGAGCAGGGAGCCCGCAGCGGACAACGAAGAATAATGGAGAAGGTGACCCCACAGATTAGGAGGAGAAATGACTATAAGAAGCCAGGGGGGTGGAACCACGAGAGAAAGAGAGCAACTGGAGGCAGCGGAAATGAAGCGGACTGAGATGGGCAAGCCGCAGAATGGAAGCGGACAGAGACAAACAGGCCGCGGGAGGCAGGTCGCAGGAGGCAGGCCGCAGGAGGCAGGCCGCGAGAGATCAACAGGGGCGGACAGAAAAAAAGAGGCCGCGAGAGACCGAACTTGGCTCTGATACCATGTAGAGAAAGCTCAAAACTTGTATGTATTGATTATGTAAATACAAGGAGAGAATACAAATATATAGGAGGAAGAGAGAGAGAATAAATCGTACACAAGATGTGAGACTAAAAGAGAAGAGAACAATAATGGGCCCAATACATGGGTTATTCTAACAAAAACAATTACAGAAATTAATTAATTCACAATGAACATTCATTCAAACTACCGTAAAATGTATATCAAGAAAAAAATAATTCAGTATCTGATTGCTTCATTTTATAATGTATATCAGTAAAATAAAGAGAAGATGGATGTCAACCAATGGGAGGAACACCAACATGCACTCACCATGAATGTAATAATTTGGAATTGATCACAAGATTTAATGGAAACTTGTTCTATTTGGATAAGCTTGTGTGAACTGCCCAAGATTTAATGGAAACACAAATTATGGGGCAAGCTGTCTGGAATTATGAGGTAATCTGGATGAAAACCTATGCATCCACAAGATGTGCAGCAGAACTTACAATGTATATAAATTCCTGAATGAGGTAAACATTATTAGAGATAAAACGATCAAGTTTAAGAAACTAATTTAACAGTATAGTGGAATTAAAATATAACATAAGCAATCTACGATCTCTTCGTATCAAAGGATCAAAATAAAAATGACTTATTTTGATACCATGAGAATACAAGCAGAAGTTGGAGAAAATGCACAAATAAGGACATTATATCAGGAATTAGAAGAAACAACATCTTCAGTTAGGCTGGAATACCTGCTTTAGGGTACAACACTAAGAAAAAGAGGAGACAATCAACTAGTAAAGTAAAAGTTGGTGCTCCACTCTATCTTCAGTTCTGTGAAGATCAGTTGCGAAGATCAAAACTTGTGAGCAGACGACCGACAGAGGAGAAAGACGACTGCCAAATGAGAAAGAAGGCGGTGAGGACGCCGATGAGCGGCGGAGGCGACTCAGGCGAGGAGCAACAAAGAGGCAAGGAACGGCGAGGAGGGGAGGAGCAATGAGAAGGCACGGAGTGGCGGAAACCCTAAATTAGCATTGGAGAGTGGAGACTCGAGCGCAACGAGGAGGTGAGTACCCGAAAAGAAGGAGAAATGAAAGATGGATGACGGCGAAAACCCTAAATTAGGACTTAGGAGTTAGAGGCCACAATATTATTAATATATTATATTATATTAAAATTGTAGAGAAAAGCAGAATCTTGTCTATACTTCTTTGTTATCAAATACAATGTATGAATACACATATATAGGAGAAAGAAAGAGAGACGAGTCCCCTATACAAGGTGTGAGACTTATATATAAAGAGAGAAAATGAAAGACTAAATGGGCCACAAACATGAGCCTTTTTACATGGACTTCTCTAACACTCCCCCGCAAGCTGGAGCGTACAAATCGTAGACACCCAGCTTGGATAGGAATTGGAAGAATAGAGTACTCGGTAGAGCTTTTGTGAAAAGATCAGCAACTTGTTCAGTGCCCGGAACATGCTTCAATTCTAGCTTCTTCATTTGAACTTTCTCCCTAACAAAGTGGCAGTCCACTTCAATGTGTTTCGTTCTTTCGTGGAAGACAGGATTCTTTGCTATGTGTATGACAGCTTGACTGTCACATAGTAAGATAGCAGGTGAATGAAGTTTTACTCCTAGATCCTCAAGAAGACTTTCAAGCCACGTAAGCTCAGAGACAACTGATGTCATCGCCCGGTATTCAGTTTCAGCTGAAGATCTAGCAACCACGGCTTGTTTCTTACTGCGCTAGGTCACAAGGTGACCTCCAAAGTAGGTACAGTATCCATTGGTGGACCGTCGATCGTCTAGGGAACCAGCATAATCCGCGTCTGAATATGCCACCAATGTGGGAGTAAAAGAAGAAGTTTTGTATACCAACCCTTGACCAGGGGATGATTTTAGATATCTCAAGATGCGCTCGACGGCCTTTAGATGAGACATCCGAGGAGCATGCATAAACCTGCTTACCACCCCAACTGCAAAGGATAGGTCCGGTCTTGTGACTGTTAAGATAAATAAGTTTTCCAACTAGTCAACGATAGTATTCTGGATTTGGAAGAAGAAGATCTGCATCAGAAGCATGCGCCCACAGTTTGTGATTTACATCCATCGGGGTGTTAATCGGCTTACATTCAGAATAGCCAGCATCCCGAAGAAGATCGAGACAGTATTTCCGTTGAGAGAGAACAAGTCCATCAGGATGTCTTGCGATCTCAAGACCAAGGAAGTATCGAAGGTTCCCTAGATCTTTTGTTTGAAAAATAGAACTAAGATGTTGTTTGACCGCTTGTACTCCCTTTGAATCGTCTCCTGTAATTAGAATGTCATCAACATATACCAAAAGAAGAACCGTCCCTGTCGTCTGATGTCGAGTAAATAGAGAGAAGTCTGCCGAGCTTCGAGTAAACCCAACTTCCTGAACCGCCTTACTAAACTTGTCAAACCACGCCCGAGGGGATTGTTTGAGATCATAAATAGACTTCTTAAGGTGAAAAACTTGAGACTCCCCCGTGGTCTCAAACCCGGACGACTGTTGCATGTAAAACTTTTCTTGCAGGTCACCATTGAGAAACACATTCTTGATATCCAGCTGATGTAATGGCCAATTGCGATGCACAACCATAGAGAAAAGGGCACGAATAGTGTTGAGCTTGACCACTGGGGAGAATGTTTCCTCATAGTTGAGACCTTGTTGTTGAGTAAAACCACGAGCCACCAGTCGGGCTTTAAGACGATCAATCGTATCATTAGCAACATGCTTGATTACAAAAACCCATTTACACCCAACAGCCGTGTTGCCCGGAGGAAGGGGAACCAGATCCCATGTCTGGTTTGCCCAGAGGGCTGTCATTTCTTTGTCCATTGCTGCCCGCTAGCCCGGATGTTGTAGAGCCTCCTGCACTGAGTTAGAAATAGAAGATAAAAAAGTTGCAAGAATGTGAAGTGGCAATGAAAGGCGATGTAACGCCATTGGATGAGCGGTAGAGGTTGTTGCCGGATCAGCAGGTCGCAGAATGTCAGAGGTCGAAGCCGACTGCATCGGGGCGGCGGAGCGAGGAGGGCGACGAGTATAGACACAGATAAGAGGAGGTCTGTGGAGAACGAGAGTCAGGTTAGGGAGAAGCGGTGGTGGAGGATAGGTAACAGGAATGACAGGTCTTGAGACGGATTCTGGTGGAATAGACGGGTTTGGGGTGCCAAAGAACGGGTGATCCTCCCAGAAAGTCATATGCAAAAACCGTTATTTTGCGGGTAGTAGGGGAATAACAGACATACCCTTTCTGAGTACGAGAATAGCCGACAAACATGTATTTGGCTGCACGAGGATCCAAGTTATCTGTAGACTGTCCAAGTAGGTGAACAAAGCAAGTACAACCAAAGATGCGAGGGGTGAGGGAAAATGGCGGGATAAAAGCGAAGAGAAGATTGAATGGAGTCGCATTTTGAAGGACGGAAGAAGGAAGACAGTTAATATGATAACATGTCGTTGACAACGCAAAATTTCAGTAAGCCTTGGGGACCTGCATGTGAAGCATGAGGGAGCGAACAACGTCGAGAAGATGCCGATTTTTACGTTCAGCGATGTCATTCTGTTGGGGGGGTATATGCACACGACGTTTGGTGAATAATTCCAAATTCATAACATAGAGTGGCAAATTCATGGCTCGTGTACTCGCGAGCATTATCCGTCCGAAGAGTTTTGATTGGTGTGAAAAACTGTGTGCAAGTTTGAAGAACGAAAGCCCGGAACACACGGGGAAGCTTGGAGCGATCACAAAGTAAATAGAGTCATGTCATGCGAGAATAATCATCAATAAAGGTGATAAAATATCGATAACTAGATACAATAGTAATTTTGTATGGACCCCAAACATCAGAATGTACCAAAACAAACGGAGCAGAGATCCCAGTACAGTGAGGAGAAAACGAAGAACGGTGCTGTTTGCCCAAAATACATGAATCACACTTAAACACAGGTAGATAAATCTCTGAAAGAGCCTTCTGAGTACGGGAAGAGGGGCATGGGCGCCGATGCCAATCAACGGAGGTGATGGATGAGAGGATGGTAGGAGGGACATCAAGAAGGTAGAGCCCATTTTGCAGTCGCCTTTACCGATGATATTTTGCGTCCGTCGATCCTGCATCAAAAAAAGTAGGTGTGAATGTGACAGAACAATCCAAATCAGTAGCAAGACGACTGACTGAAAGTAAATTAAACGGGGAGCCCGGAACATGAAGAACCGAGCGGAGAGTAAGAGAGGAATTGAGGAGGATATCAGCGGAGCCGAAAACAGGAACAATGTCACCATTGGCTACTATGATACAATTAGGATGCAGAGAATCCAAGTATTGTGGTGGCTTTAGTGAGGTGATATGGTCAGTAGCATCTGAATCCACTATCCATCACGGACTAGTGGAGAGACAAACAATACCTTCATTGGAGATAGGAAGCAGTGGAAGCAACGGAGGCAGGCAGGCGGATGATCATGCTGTGAAGTTGCTGGAGTTGAAGGCGGACTTCATCAAGGTCAGCACGGGTGGCAGAGGCACTGTCGACCGCAACAAATGCAGCCGGACGAGGAGGAAGACCATTTTTACGGTAGCAGGTTGCCTAAAGGTGTCCGTCCCTTCCACAGAATGAACACTTCAGACGTGGCCGACCACCACGACCCCTCCCTCGAAAGCCTGAACGCCCTCCACGGGCAGGAGGAGGGAGAGGTAGTAAGGGCGCAGCAGTTCACTGAAGGAGGGTCAGCGAGGGGGTCTAGTAGTATCAGGAGGTGGTGATACTTTGAGCAGCATGGAGCACACATCAAAGAGAGAGGGGATAACAACTGACAAGAGAATCTGAGCCTGAATGCTGTGAAGATGAGGTGGGACACGAGCCATCATCATGACAATGCAAACGGCTTCCTTCTGAGCATGCTGGGCAGCTAGATCCATGGTAGGGAGCTGATGGCGGATCCAGGCCTCAGTCAGCATTTTGGCCTGAGCCACAAATGAGGTCAAGTCAGCAGCATCACCCGTGTCTAAAGTCTGAAGATCTGTGATGATGTCGTATAAGTGCTGAAGACTGTCCTTGTCAGAGTATAGAGAATGAAGTTCATCCCACATCGCCTTGACCGTCTCATGATACATGGCCATGTGGTTTGGTTCATCAGCAAGGGAGTTGAGGATTCACGTTTGAACACGTACATCACGACGAATCCAGTCATCGGTGGGTGGAGAAGGAGGATCCGTAGTGAAATGCTGCAGAAGGCCCTTAGACTGAAGAACCCGTCTGACAGAATGCACCCATTCAATAAAGTTCTTCTTCCCAGTGAGGGAAATGATGGTGATTCTCAACTCATCACGCAGCTCCGGAGCAGGGAGGAATCGGGCTGGAGGAGGAGGTATGGGCTGCTCTGAAGAATCAATCGAGGGCCCCATGAGGTCACAACGGCTAGGTCAGCAAGACAACGGCTAGACCAGCGACATGGTGACATCAACAAGGTCAAGAGTACCAGACAGACCGCGCGGCAAGGTCACAGTGGCAAGGTCACAATGGGCTTATCGACAAACAGTTGTAGCGAGTAAGAGCAGACCGCACGGCAAGAATCAAACAGCGCGACAAGAACAACCTACAACGAAAAGAACTGACGCAGCGAACAAGAACAGACCATGCAGCAAGATAGTCAGCAAGGTAGAGGCGACTAGCAGAGAACGCAAAGACAAGATAGGTCCCAGCGATAAGAAGAGCAGGTCGCAACGACAAGGAAAAGCTGACCGCAACGATCAGATAATAGAGACCGCCGTGGCAAGGAAGAACAGACCACTCGACAAGGAAGAGTAGTCGAGGCATACCGCGGAGACAAGAACAGGCAGACCGCTGCGACAAACAAGAGTAGCAGAGAAGCCAGCTACAAGGTTGCCGCGAGAGGAAAAGATGGCACCGCGATTAGAGGAGTGATCAGCAAGACTGGCCGCGGCTTCAACACAGGAGAGACGCGGCTAGGGATGGAAGACCGCTCGAGAAGGGTGGGGAGGGGGGGGGGGTCCACGGGAGGAAAGCTATAAAAGCGGGGGGTTCCACGAGAGGGGAGGAGAGTAGACGGAAGAGGCGGATACCACAGAGTAGACGCAGAGGGGGGGGGGGGTAGATAGAGAGAAGGGCGGATAGTAAGGAGTAACCACAGAGGCTGGACGGTTAGAAATTGGCTTGTCCGTCCGAAACCGTAGGTAGGACCGATGCCTTTGATACCATGTAGAGAAAAGCAGAACCTTGTCTATACTTCTTTGTTATCAAATGCAATGTATGAATACACATATATAGGAGAAAGAAAGAGAGATGAGTCCCCTATACAAGGTGTGAGACTAATGTATAAAGAGAAAATAAAAGACTAAATGAGCCACAAACATGAGCATTTTTACATGGATTTTTCTAACAAAAATATTATTTACTAATAATAATATAATATATTATTTAATTTTTAAAAAAAGCTCGCGAGTCGGCTCGCGAGCTCGTGAACAAGGTTTATTAGGCTTGAGCTCGGCTCGAAAGCAGGCTCGAGCTCGAGCTCAACATGCTCGAGCTCGAGTTGAGTTTTTTTTTCGAGCCGACTCATCGAGCTCTCGAGCCGGCTCAACTCAACTTGCACCCCTACTACCCACATATCCCACCCCCGTCGGGTGCAAATTGAGTTGAGCCGGCTCGAAAGCTCGATGAGCCGGCTCGAAAAAAAGCTCGACGAGCTCAAGCTCGAGCTCACATATTGTTGTTCATGCGCTCACGAGCTTTTTATTTCTACATTTAAAAAATCATTTAAAATATAAAGAAAATAAGACTTATGGGCCAAAAAGCTCGTGAGCAGCTCGAGCTCGACTCGAGCTCGCGATCTCGAAACTCTTACTCGAGCTCGATAAGTAGACATTGAGCTCGAGCTCGAGCCAGGATAAAATGAGCTCGTAGAGCTCGAACTTGGTCAAGCTTGACTCAAACTCGACTCAAACTCGACTCGTTTGCACCCCTACACACCCACTCTTTCATAGTCGGCCACATTCCCGATATTCCCTCCACTTTCAAGTGGAACCACTTTCTCAAAACAGACCCACTACCCCACTCCAGCCCAAAGCAACTGGTCCCTCCTTTACCCCTCCTCAACTCCTTCACGTGGAACCACAAAACCACATCTTCTCTGCAGCATTCCACCTACAGGAAGTGTTTTCCCTGCAGCGGTAACACTTGGAGTTGATCCTACAGACATCCACAATCTCAAACTGCTGCCCAGTCACCATTCAGCAGCCCCACAACACTCCAGGTTGCTGTCCAGGTTCCAGGAATGCCAACTACAGCCTTCGCTGAATTCAGACACCCTTTCCAGTTTCCAGGCAATCTTAGTCCATTCCCAGCATCCGTTGCTGCTGTCCAGCAGTGGGCCTTCACTTAGTGATCTAAAACCAGTCCCGGTTTGCAGTTTCGGCGTCACTGCTGCCCTCCGAAGACATCTCCAGCTCCCCCCCTCAATATAGTCGTGGTATTCATGGTTTGCTTGCTGATTTTCTAGTTGAATATTTGTGTTGATTTTCCACTCACGAGATGTTGGTTTGTAATCATTGTTTCCAAAGTTCCAAGCCTTTGTAATTTGCTATTTGATTAGTCATTTACTTTCACGTGCTCTTACATTTATACTACAATATGTGCTCTCTATTTTGAAAAGTTTTATTCTATTGTGGTTTTCTTACATTTGCATTTATAAATCAAATCTTTATTGCGAGTTACAAATTCGTCGGATTCCTATTATTGCATGGAGTCATCACACATCATCACTCGCATAGGACCGTCCTGCGTCATAGAGTCTGAGTGATGAGACTCCCAGATCGAGGGTGTGCTGTGCATTTTTAGGTAATTTTTATATTTTTTAATTTTATGTAAAATTAGAGTATTTAGGTTCTGGACGATCTTGTCCGTTCATACGGTTTTAAGTCTATAAATAGAGGTCTAGAAGCTGATTTTCTGGTACCACAGACTTTGGACAATATTTTCTGGCTCTCGTGGCCCCTCCACGATGCTTATTTTGTGGACCCTTGGTGCATATTGTAGAAGCCAAGATAACTACCTCATCTTCCACATAACTACCTAATATCTGTCTCCCTCATTATCCATTCCACGTTACTATTCAATAACCACCAATTTCCCACTACCCACATATTCCGTAACCACCAATTTCCCACAACCCACATATTCCGTAACCACCAATTTCCCACTACCCACATATTCCGTAACCACTAATTTCCCTCTACCCACACCTACAACCACCAATAACCACCTACTATTCTTCTTCCCCAGCATTTCCTAAACATCTGGCTACCTCCCCTAGCTGTAACCACCATCTTCCCAAATCAAGCCTTCCAAAGCCAACCCTCACCCAGAACTTTCAGTGAGCCGTAAACCCCCATGCTACTCCAATTTCCTGCAACCATACTCAATTGACACCGAGGAATTCCTTCAAGTAAACTCACGCTAAATCCTCTTTGGCCAACCTCCAGTAACTATCCTAACTACAGCCGACCACCCTCTACCTAAATTCTTGCACCAAAGCTTCCCCTACCAGTCCTTTCTATCATCCCAAGAACAAGTAGTCAGCCTTTCCCTCCCCCCACCCAGTGACCCGCTGCCTTCCAAGCAGCCCACCTCCACACTGAGATCCACCATTACAGTCAACAACTTCCCAGGATTCCAGAATCTGTGCAGAATTACTTCAAACCTGCAGCACAGCCCCCGATTCGGTCACTATTCAGATTTTCAGGCTCCTATTTCTTGTGTAACTTCTTATTTAAACTCGATTTCACTCATTACTGCTTAATTGTTGAACAATCATATCATTTGAGATATTAATTTGTAATAGTTTTTCTATCAATTGTCCTACTTGCAAGGCTTATTTACATACAATTTAATTGAAGCATTCTTAGCTTTAATTTGACTAGCAATTGTTCATTCATCTTAATATTATCGTATGAATTGTGGTTGTTTGTGAATTTCTTTATTATGTTCAGAATTTATTGTTATTTAATTGTTTGACAATTGTATGCGCACCACATCATTTTAATTTTCCCACAACACTACACTTGCACTCGTTCAGTAGAGTTCCGTTAGGACGCAACTACACATTTATTTCACATCCGTCATGCGTCACTAAATCGTTTGTTGACTCTCTGGACATGCCGAGAGAGATGATAGGGTCATAGATAAACACAATGAGTTGAAGACCCGAAAAAATGATATTCTTTATTGCATCAGCTTCGCTATGTTCCAGGGCAAAATATTCAGGTTATGCTGCGCACAAGAAGTCTAAGAGTCCATTCGGTTCACGTCTTTTGGTTCCCGATTTTTGGTTTTTAGGATTGATAATTCCTTTCAGCGTTTCAGTTGGCAAGAAATGGCGTGGGAAATGAAAATGATGAAAACCGTTGCTTTTCATTAATGCCTAGCTCCAAAACCTGTCCCAAACCCTGTCCCAAACCCTGGTTTTTCACGGAAGAGGGTCCGCAACCCTCCTGTCGCGTCTTCCTCTTCTCGGCGCCGAGCCTGCAATCGATGTCGCGTCTTCCTCTTCCTGTTCATCTTCTTCTTCTTCATCTCGTTCATCTTCCTCTTCCTAACTCTGCGATGCAGTTTTTATGCCAGTGGTTTTTTCTCCTTCATCTTCCTCTTCTTTGGCAGACACCTATGGAAGCTTTCCCATTTTCTCAAACCTAGCCAGACATAAAGTTCGAAGAGATTCATTGCCCTGTATACAAGCGCGACCAAGAGACCCTCTCCGTACCCTTCTTCAGTGTTCTTTGCTTGTCAGGTTTGGGCTTTTTCTCATCTTCAATGGTTATTTATCAACAATTCCTACGACAACTCAAAAATTTGTCTCTGTAATGCTCGTGATCATTTTTCAAGAGAAGATAGTGATATCTTCTTCATTATTGATGGTGTGTTAGGATCAAAAAAGAGATTTGGGAGAGAAAAGAGAAACCTAGGATTTGAGAGAGGGAAGACGTAATACCTTGAAATACTTGCGTGTCCATCACCAGGAAATCCTAGGGGTATTTATACCTCTCGGGCCATGGAGGGGCCGACCGTCCCCTCCCATTAGGGCTGAACCCGTCCGGTTCAGTTGGTGATGAGAGTTGTCCGCGGAGGCTCTTATCTAGGAGGTTGGGGGATCGAGCCCTCACCTTAACAACCCGCCAAGGATGGTGTCGCCGGGGAGATGGGTTGGGGTGTACGGTTCGCGGACCTGGTGCGATCGCTTTGTGTGGAGCTGGCTATGGATCCTGTTTTAAACGGACCTGCGAGCAGTCACAACCCCAGCGCTTTCGTATCAGAATCGCTAACTAGTCATGAGTAGCAACACTCCAAATAATCTTTAAGAGAATGAAAGTCCATTTCAACATGATCACGAGGTCTGCATAGTAGTTGATCCCAACTTGGTTGCATTCACGAAATTGACACATTTTAATGCGTGTAGTGGTGCCACAAACAATAGAATTGCTCGACTCCACTACATTGCTTTAGCAATAATAGTCAACCTGCCAAGCTTAATACCTCTAATCGATAGCATTTGAGATGGCCAAACCTTTAGCCTTTTGTGACAGAAGTACACCAAACTCGAACAATCATTTTTGGTAACATAATTAACAATGAGAGAAATCCCAAGGTATCACACCGACAAATGCCCTTGAATCCAATTGCTGACACACAACCCAACAATTAAAATAAGCTTTGCTATTATAAATTATACTCTTATGTTGATTAAGTTGTAATCTAATTGAATTTATAAAAAAATAGCAAGTAGATTCCCAAGCACCTCACTTTTGGGTTCGATGTCACAAACAAGTCATCAACTTAGATGGGTTGAGACATCAGGGGATAGTCTACTCAATATTTCGAGTCTGTGGAATTATTCATAAAGGCGTGTCATGCATTTTCTATTAAAAGCCCTTTGGGACATGAAATTGAAAGAATGAAATAATATCTCTCATTTCCATCATACTCACTCTCTCTTCTAGTTCTCTTCTAGGATTTTGAAGCTACCCTAAAGAGCCCCTGCATAGACGCAACAACCGAGGCTCCATTATCAAGTTATAATTTGAGGATCGTAACATCTTGGTTTTAGAGCCCATCGATCTTCATTTTGTCTCTTGTAACCAATGTGGTTTGTTTTCACTAATCGAGTTTCTGCCGAAAACACATGTGCCAATGCTCATTCGATTATCCTCCAGGTTTGATTGCTTTTTCTGTAGGCTTTTTTTTGCAGGCAGTTGAGCACCAGTCCAATCAATGCAACCAGTCGATAAATCTTTCTCCCAGATCTTTTGAAGAAGCTGATGATCCGCTTGTCATAGCCGACACCGCCAATCTAGATATCAATCCTCTCTTTCACTTGATATCAACCCTCGACGAATGACTTCAAGGTGCAATGTCATTGCAATCGACACACGCACCTCACATTCGTTGATCCCAGTTGATGCAACAGATTTACAACTTTAGCATTAACCCTTCCTCTGTATGACCTCAAATCCACTGACATCTGCAACGACAACCAAGTATTTTCTCCATTGCCTAATCAACTCATCTTTGTTTGCAGTGAGCTCCTCCCTATTCTCATGATAGGAAACTCTTATGGTTCTCAGGGGAAAGAAGGAAAAACCAAGAAGTGCATAATTCGGTCTTCTCCATTTCCTAATCAACTCATCTTTGTTTGCAGTGAGCTCCTCCCTATTCTCATGATAGGAAACTCTCATGGTTCTCAGGGGAAAGAAGGAAAAACCAAGAAGTGCATAATTCGGTCCAAATCTGCAACGACTAATGATAAAATCATTTGCTAGAACTCATAGTCACTTGAAATTAGGGAAATATGTCATGGGTGATTCAAATAAGAATCAGGGAGAACTAAAGGAGATATTATGAATGATAATGGCCAATCTAGCCACCAACTAAGCTCACCCCTAGACTACACAAGCCACAAACCAAGCGGCCTTCAATATTATTCACACCCCCTTTGATGACTTGACAATATCGAGCCCGATGGAAGCCACCGCATCAAGCTTGCACATGGGAGGCGTAGGTGGCCGACATGGCGCATTTTGGGGACTTGCTACTCATGCTGGGTTGTAGAGAGGAGCTGAACACGAGCTGATTACAATATTTTGTAATTTGATCTAGTGTTGTAAAAAACTTTTTCTATTGGAAATCACCAAAGGTGAAGATTAGGAAGAAATAGATCCAAAAGGGAGCCCAAGATGAATTACACTGCAATGTATTTGGATTAGAACTTGAGCACAAGCTTGAATTGAGGGCGGCAAGGTGTGCTATAAGCATAAACTAGCTGTTATCAAATGTTTTTTTGTATATTTATTATTTTTATGTCAATTCAAGTAGTTTAAGCAATTTTCATCTCTTTAATTTTTTTGCGAATATTTTGAATTTATGGAATTATTCGTTAATGTGTGGCATGTATCTTATATTTAAAAGTCTCTTGTGCTATGGAATGGAAAGGAAAGAAGATTGTCTTTTATATTCTGCAAATTCTAACCAGAATCACATCTCAAAGTTTGTCCATTTTGTGATAAGAAGCTCATTTAGAAGTGATCAAAAGTTGGAGAGAAAGCTCTTCCTTTTGGTGACCCGATGCCGGAACCTAGATGTGAAGCCCAGGAAAGTCCTGCTTTCCCCACCTTGATCGTCCCTTCCCTTACCCTATTACCCATTTCCAGCCACCACCATCACCACCACCAACCACCATTATCCACTATTCCCTCTCAATCCCTCCTAAATTGTACCAACTGTGACCCTTAAACTACAACCCCCACTTTCTGGTCAATTATTCCCCACCACCATTCCAATTTTCCCCTTAATTTTCCCCGTCGTGACAAATCCTTCCGAGTCTCATAACAGTTAACCCAAACCCAATCCTCCAATCCCTAATTTACCCTTACATCCACTGAAACGAGACCCTCTCTCCAGCACTATTCCCCTGCCAATCCCCCGCCCCTTCTCGGACAGACAAAATTGCCGGACGCCTCCCTCAACCTCATCATTTCGGCCCATGCACTACTCACCCCTCTCCTTTCAACTTATTTTTAGCCTGGCCTAAATCTGGGAGTCGAGAATCCTTCATTCCAGTAATTTGAAGCCTAATACTTGCTACTCAGTTCCAATTAGGGATGTGCATGAAAAACCAAAAACGATCGAACCAGCCCAAACCTTCGAAACCTAACCGATATTACACCAACCCGAACAGTTTAGTTTGGTTTCGATTTTCCTCTTCAAAAAACCGAACTGCATTGATTAATATGTCAAGTAAAAATATTACCAATAATAATACAACTGTTGCTATTAACTAAATAATGCGTATAAGTTATTTCATTTGAATGATTTAAATATTATTTGGATATAAATTAAATTTTCAATGTATATATTTTATGCACCGAGAAGAAGTAAACAATGTACTGAGTTGATTTTTTTATATTTTTTAATATCTTTTACTCAGTTTCACAATAAATATATTCAACCTTATATTTTTCATGCAATATGAGTTGTTAACTACAATACATCATTTGCAAAGAAAGTTTAGTAACATTTCTACTTTTAATTAGTGTTTTTTTACATTCATTTTCAAAATTATTTTAAATAGTAAAACTGAAAACCAAACTGAGTGCACAACCAAAAAACTAAATCGAGTTGTCACATTAGTTTGGGTCCAAACCGACCCAAATCAAACTGTTTGCACCCCTAATTCCAATCCAACCTCTTCTTACTTCCCCCATATAATACCTTTTAACCAGGCAACATTCGCATACCTGTCCACCAGATTCCCATACCAGTCTAAATTCAACATTCCATCATTCCTTCGAACATCAATTACTCCTCAGACTCTCATTGAAGCTTCTATCTCGTAATCATTGTAAGTTCATTGCCTAGTTGTAGTTTGGGGTGTAAACGATTCGGTTTTGGTCGGTTTGGACCTAAATCTAAATCTAAATCAAACCAATCAGTTTTACCTCTCTTTGGCTTTAAGTCAGTTTTATCAGTTCGGTTTGACGGTTTTTACTATATATATGAGCGATTACATGGTTAAAAGTTCTAAACAATTTTGAATATAATGCATTAATTAGTTGTTTCTTATATTCTTGTATAATAATTTATTTACAATCATAATTTAAAATTTAAATAATAGTATATTATCTTTCATGCAATTATTTGTTTATATTCATAATTCATGTAGCAGACACTAAAAGTTAATGCAATAAATAAATGAACTCAACTATATGAATGACACTTGTTATTAAATGATTAAGCGCTTGGCTTAACAAATTTTAGATAGTATGTATTGTCATTATGCTTATTTATTTTTGTAGAGAGTGCCATTCAAAGCTTGTATGTATGTATCAACTTGTGTATATTATGAGTATCTAAATACAAGGAGAGAATACAAATATATAGGAAAGAGAGAGGAGAGAAGAATAATTCCTATACATGATGTGGGACTAAAGAAGGAGGAGAAAGAAAATAAACAAAGTGGGTCATTTAAATGGGCCTTTTACATGGGCTTTTCCAACACTCCCCCGCAAGCTGGAGCGTACAAGTCGTATGCGCCAAGCTTGGATAGGCACTGGTAGAAGAGGGTATTAGGTAGAGCTTTGGTGAGGATGCCATCTGCAACCTGTTCAGTACCCGGAACATGCTTGAGCTCGATCTTCTTCATGTGGACTTTCTCTCGGATGAAATGACAATCTACCTCAATATGCTTCGTTCTTTCATGAAAGACCGGGTTCTTAGCAATATGTATGGCAGCTTGACTGTCACATAGGAGGAGAGCTGGTGAAGGTAGTTTAACTCCAAAGTCGGTAAGGAGACTCTCAATCCATGTGAGTTCAGAGACCACAGCAGCCATTGCCCGATATTCTGCTTCTGCGATGAGGATCGAGCAACCACTGCTTGTTTCTTGCTTCGCCAAGTAATCAGATGTCCTCCAAAATAGGTGCAAAACCCACTAGTAGATTGTCGATCGTCGAGGGAGCCAGCGTAGTCGGCATCAGAGTATGCCACTAGTGTAGGAATGGAAGATGAGGTTTTGTATACAAGTCCTTGACCCAGGAGCTGTCTTAAGATATCTGAGAATGCGTTCCACAGCCTGGAGATGAGAGCTTCGAGGAGAGTGCATATAGCGACTCACGAGTCCCACAGCGAAAGATATATCAGGTCTTGTAACTGTTAGATAGATAAGTTTCCCAACTACACGACGGTAATATTCTGGATTTGGATAGAAGAGAATCAGAATCCGAACACTGAGCACATATTTTGTGATTTGCATCCATGGGAGTGTTAATAGGTTTGCAGCCTAAGAGTAGCCTGCATCATGAAGAAGATCAGTACAGGCAATATTTTCGCTGAGAGAGAACCAGACCATCTGACCGTCTGGCTGCTTCCAGACCGAGGAAGTACCGAAGATGTCCCAGATCTTTAGTTTGGAAGACGAAGCTCAGATGTAGCTTAACGGCCTGTATGCTGGGTCCAAGTCATTTCCAGTAATAATGATGTCGTCGACATATACCAACAGGAGAACCGTACCTGAGGGGCCCGGTGGCGAGTAAACAATGAGAAGTCAGCCGAGCTTCGAGTGAAGCCAATTTCCCGGAAAGCTTTGCTGAACTTGTCGAACCATGCCCGAGGGGATTGTTTGAGACCATACAGAGCGATTTGAGAAGGTGACAAACCCGTGACTCCCCCGTGGTCTCAAACCCGGGCAGGTTGTTGCATCTAAACCGTTTCCTGAAGGTCGCCATTCAGGAAAGCGTTCTTGACGTCGAGTTGAAATAAGGGCCATTGGCGATGGACAGCGACATAAATGAGAATCCGGACCGTGTTGAGCTTAGCGACCGGAGAGAAAGTCTCGTCATAATCCATCCCCTGTTGCTGGGTGAAGCCACGAGCAACCAAGCGAGCTTTGAGGCGATCAATGGTCCCATCAGGAGCATGTTTAATGACGAAGACCCATTTGCACCCAACAGGTTTCTGACCCGGGAGGAAGGGGCACCAAGGTCCAAGTCTGGTTGGCCCAAAGAGCAGCCATCTCTTCTTCCATGGCAGCACGCCACCCAGGATGTTGAAGAGCGTCCTGGACAGAAGTAGGAATAGAGACCGAGGATAGCGAAGTAGCCAAGGTCTGAAGAGGTGGAGAGAGGCGATGGAGAGAAACATAGCCTCCGCCATTGGATGAGCGGTAGAGGCCGACACCGGAGCAGCAGAGCACGGACGCGAAGCATCCATGGTAGAGGTCGAAGCCGACTGCAGAGGAGCAACGGGAGGAAGAGGGCGACGAGTATAGACCCGAATAACGGGCGGGTGGTAGAG
Organism: Platanthera guangdongensis; assembly: GCA_039583875.1. Lineage (NCBI taxonomy): Eukaryota > Viridiplantae > Streptophyta > Magnoliopsida > Asparagales > Orchidaceae > Platanthera > Platanthera guangdongensis. The sequence continues at coordinate 175,331,413 of CM077161.1, forward strand.
GAGGGTCAATGGTGGGAGGAGGCGGAGGGATGGTGGGAGGTGATTGGACGGGGATCACCGGCCATGGGAGGGAGGGTGGGGTAGGAGGTGGTGGTAGAAGTGGTGGCAAAGGAGGAGGGAAGAAGGGTTGATCCTCCCGGAAAGTAACATCAGCCGATACAGAGACCTTCCGGGTGACCGGAGAGTAGCAAACATAGCCCTTTTGGGTGCGGGAGTAGCCGACTAAAAGATGTGTTTGGCCGCACGGGGATCCAGTTTGTCAAGAGTGGGGCCCAGGTTATGGACAAAGCAGGTACAACCAAAAACCCGGGGGGTGAGGGGGAAGGCGGGTGCGGAGGGAAAAAGAAGGCTGAAGGGGGTAGCGCATAATCTGGAGAACCGGAGAGAAGGGAGACGGTTGATAAGAAAACATGCAGTGAACACCGCAAAGTTCCAGAATACTTTGGGAACGTGCATGTGAAGCATGAGAGAGCGAGCAACATCAAGCAAGTGGCGGTTCTTTCGTTCGGCGACCCCGTTTTGTTGAGGGGTGTAGGGACAAGAGGTCTGATGAACAATACCGAAGTTGGCGTACAGAGAGTGGCAAACTCGTGGCTAGTGTATTCCCGGGCATTATCAGAGCGGAAAGTTTTAATGGTGGTAGAGAATTGCGTACGAGTCTCTAACACAAAAGCCTGAAAGACACCCGAGGAAGCTCAGAGCGATCGCGAATGTAGAGATACAACCAGGTAGTGCGAGAGTAATCATCAATAAAGGTTATAAAATAACGATAACCAGAGATGCTAGAAACTTTATACGGTCCCCAAATATCAGAATGTATTAAATCAAACGGAGCAGAGCTCCGAGTACAATGTGCGAAGGATAAGAAGAGCGAGGCTGTTTGCCAAGAATACAAGAATCACATTTAAAAACAGGAAGTAAAGAAATATCTGGAAGCGCCTTCTGGAGGATAGGTAGAGGGGCATGCTCAAGCGGCGACAATGCCAATCAGTAGAGGAAACAGAGGAAAGGGATGTGAGAGAGACATCGAGGAGGTAGAACCCGTTCTGCAGTCGACCCCTACCAATGATAATCCGCGTCTGCCGATCCTGTATCAAAAAACCAGAAGAGGTGAAGGTGATATAACAGCAATTCATATCAGTAGTAATACGACCAACAGAGAGTAAATTAAATGGTGAGGCCGGCACATAAAGAACGGAACGAAGAGAGAGAGAGGGAGGGAGGAGGAGATCAGCACATCCGGAGACCGGAACAAGCGCACCATTGGCCACAGTAATAGACGGGGGATGAGCAGCAGCAGAGAACTGGGGCGGCCGCATGGAAGTGATGTGGTGGGTGGCTCCCGAGTCCAGGATCCAGCGAGATCCGGAGGAAAGACAGGCAGTACCTGTAGTGGAGGTGGAGACAATACCTGCATGGGAGGTGGAGGCAATGGAAGCAGATGGAGGGTTGAGCAGCCCCTGGAGATGTTGCAGCTGAAGGCGAAGACGGCCTCAAGATCCGTACCAGTCGGAGGAGAGCTATCAGTAACAGCGGCAGAAGCCGTCGGGCGAGGAGGGTAGCCGATGTTTCTTGTAACAGACTGCCTTCAAGTATGGCCATCCCGGCCGCAGAAGGAGCACTTAGGCCGGTCCACGGCCACCACGGCCACGGCCCACGCGAGCCCGTACGTCCACCCCGAGGAAAAGATGGTGGGGGAAGTAAGAGCGGAAGGGCCTGCTGAAGGAGAAGGGCCGGTGGAGAGGGTGGTGCAGGAGCCTCCGGTGGAGGTGGTACGCGAAGTAAGCATGGAGCAGACATCCGGAAGAAGGAAGGGGTAGTAGGAGCGAAGCCAGGAACCATGAGCACGAAGATACTGTGAAGGTGTGGCGGGACGCGAGCCATAAGGATAGCAATGCAAGCAGCTTCCTTCTGGGCGCGTTGAGCAGCGAGATCAGTAGTCGCGGGCTGGTGCTGAATCCAGGCCTCCGTGAGAGTTTTAACACGGGCCGACGAAGGAGGTCATATCCAGAGCTTTGCCGCAACAGTGTCCAAGAGCTTGAAGAGATCAGTGATGATGTCATAAAGATGCTGGAAGGCTGTCCTTCCCGGCCAGAATACAATGAATGAAGTTCATCCCACATGGCCTTTGGCGGTCTCATGATACATGCCATCATCTGGTAGGGCTCACCATCCACCGAGTTCAGGATCCAAGGTCTGAACACGACCGTCATTTCGAAGCCAATCATCAGTAGGTGGAGAAGGAGGTGAGCCTTGGGTAAGGTGACGTGAGAAGACCCTTGGCCTGTAAGACCCGGCGAACGGAGTGGACCCAGGGGATGAAGTTGGACTTCTTGCCAGAGAGGGAAATAGTAGTAATCCGAAGCTCATCGCGGAGTTCAAGAGGAGCCACGGGATCGGCCGGGGGTCTGAGCGGTAGTGGAGTCAAGCTGGAGGACATGGCGACTGAGGATGAGCAGACCGCAGGGCACGGAGAGAACAAACCGCGCGGCAAAGACAGCGGGTGAAAGGAGGTCGCGGCGAGCTGGAGAGGTCGCGGCGAACTGGGTGAGGTCGCAGCGAACGGGAGCAATCCGCGAATGGAGGTCGCGTCGAACTGGATGAGGTCGCGGCGACCTGGAGCAGTCCGCGACACAGGTCGCAGCGGTTTGGAGCAGAGCTTGCTGAGGTCGCGGCGAACTGGGGGCAGTCCGCGGCAGAGGTCGCAGTTGGGAGAAGATCACAGCGGACTGGGGCAGGCCGCTGAAAAACCCGTGGCGGACTGAAGAAGAGACCGCGTGGAAGAAGAAGTCACGCAGCAAGAGAGAAGAGGAGCGCGCAACGGACACGAGGAGAGCCCGCAGCGGACAGGAGCAGTCCGCAAGAGACTGCGGATAGGGAGTCCGCGAGCAAAGAGGCTCGAGCGGACAGAAGCAGAGCGGGCTAGAGAGGAGCAGTCCGCGAGCAAAGAGGCTCGAGCGGACACAAACAGAGCGTGCAGCGGACAGGAAGGATCGTCCGGAGCGGATAGAAGAGGTGGGCCCCACGGAGTCAGAGCAGAAGATGGCTATAAGAAGCCTGAGGGGGGTGGAACCACGGAGAGAGAGAAGAGAGACGGAGGCAGAGGGGCAGTCCGCAGGAGACCGGAGCGGACAGGAAGGCAGCCCGCAGGAGAGACGAGCGGACAGATGTAGAGGGGCAGTCCGCAGGGAAGGCGGACAAGAAAGGCAGTCCGCAGAAGAGCGGATGCAGAGGAGTAGTCCGCAGGAGTTTACCAGGCGGGACAAAGAAAGGCAGGTCGCAGCTAGAGCGAACCTCGCTCTGATAGCATGTAGAGAGTGCCCAAAGCTTGTATGTATGTATCAAGTATGTAAATACAAGGAGAGAATACAAATATATAGGAGAGAGGAGAGAAGGACAAATTCCTATACATGATGTGGGACTAAAGAAGGAGGAGAAAAGAAAATAAGCAAAGTGGGTCATTTAAATGAGCCTTTTACATGGGCTTTTCCAATAATTTTAGATGCATGTAACTCATTCATTAAAAAATAGTAAATTTTCTTATTATATAAATGACTTTATATTATTATTTTAGACTAAAAGAATTCGGTGTGGTTCGATTTTCTCGGTTTTAAGTTAAAAAAATTGAACTGAACTGAGCGGCTTAAATGTCGGTTAGGTTTGAGCGGTTCAACTCGGTTTGGTCTGTTCCAATTTTTCATGCACTCCCCTAATTGTAGTTTCTTTTGCATGGAATCTTGTGCTTATTCTTAGATTTGTGGAATATTGTATTGTAATCCTTGTCCCAATGTATCCCATGACTTACTGGGACTTATCACTTATGCATTTACTTTCTTGTGCCTTGCATGTGTGCTAACCTTATTTGTATCTTCCTTCATAATTTTTCTTAAATGTGATTATTGTGTCCTATCATTTATAATTTTCCTTTATTGCTAGCTTAGAGTGTCAAATAAAAATTTTCATTCATCTAGTCATTCCTAGAGCCGACCTTTACCTTTGCTAACATAGTAACATTCATCCCATGTTACTCGCTCTCTCCCTCTCTCTTCTAGTTCTCTTCTTTTGAAGTTCCCCTCAAGACCTCTTATGTAGGACGCCACAATGGAGGTCTCCATTATCCCGTTACAATCCAAGGATTTTAATTGATGTGATAATAATGCATTTTTTCACTCTACCAGAATATGACAGATGAAATCTCAGTTTATTGACATAAGCCTTCTGATGGTCCATTGTAATGCATCTCTGGTTGCCTTCCACTTTCTGAAACTTTTGCCCCAACTGATGTGCAAGGAGGTAATTGTTTGCAATTGATCATCCTTTATAAATGCAATTTGATTTGTAGCCACAAATTCCGCCAAAATAGTTTGCATTTGATTTCATATGATGCTAGTGATAATATTATGTTATAGGCATATGCTAGGCACCCTATGTGACCATATGTATTATTTTATTAATATTGTGTCTTTATTTATATCGAGACTAGTGTATGTTCTTTAAAATATGATAGTCTTCACGGGAGTATTAATTGTTAAGAATTATGAGCCATTATGTAAGTGTTAGTTGTTGGGAGCTATTGTTGTCGACCGACATAATGGTCTTGGGGAGATAAGTCACAACATCGACATTTTAAGAAAAAAATATCGTTTTTAAAAATATAGTCTGTATCAGTTTTATCCCGAGGACAATATATCTGCGTGAGGATTAATTTTTTTTCATTTATTTTAAGCGACCGAATAACAATATTTTATCATGTGTTTCATTTTGTGCATCTCTCTATGCCTTGCTTCGACAAATTTCTTATCTTGCTCACATTGGGCACTCTTTATGTCGACCATCAACATTTCTTTCTTATGTAATTTATGAGTATACATTATGTGTATATATGTTAATTGTGTAGTTTATTTAAATTTATGTCTATATATATGAGTATACACTATGTGCACAATTATGCATACATACAAAAATGTCTATATATATGAATGAATTTATTTAAATTGTTAGAGTTATTATTATTCAATAGTTTAATATTGTTGAGTTTAGTCCCACACCGCCTATCAGTGTTTGGTGTCTTGATGTAAGTCCTATATATTGCCCCTATGTGGAAGAATATTATTACACCTTCTATTCCTTTCTACATGGTATCAGAGCAGGTTCTGGAACCTAAATAAAATTTTTCCGGATTTCTGCCTTCGCTACTGTTCCTTCCTCCCCCGACCCGTCCTTCCGCGACAACGAGCTGCTAGGGCTCACGACTAATGCCTTTGCCCTCGCTCCCGTCCACGGAATCGTCGTCTGATTCTGGAGATGGGAGCGGGACATTTTCCCGCCGAGCTGCTCCGATTCCGCCGCTGCTACCGAGTGCTGCTTTCGCCGGCGACATTGACTGCTTCCGCCGGTGTCATCGACTGCTCCCGACGGCTTTGCTTCCGACGGCTGCTGCTTCTTCTTCTCCGGTGAGAACTTGTTCCCCTTCTCCCGTCGGCCATGGTTTCCTCTGTCGCTGCTTCTCCCGACGTCGACGCCTGTCAATGCTTCTCCCGACGACTTCGCCGCCTGTCGCTTCTTCTCCCGACGATGCCGACGGCTCTGCTTCCGTCCATTGCCGACGGTTCTGCTTCTCCCGACGTCTCTGCTTCCCATCGACGCCGACGCCTGCTCCTCCGTGCTACTCCTCTGCTGCAGTCGTGCTACTCCTCCGTGCTTCTGCTCTGCCGCTGCTCTTCTTCTCCGGCTGCTCTGCGTGCCGCTGGTGCTCTCTTATTTCTCCAGCTGCTCTGTGTGCCGCTACTGCTCTCTTCTTATCTGGCCGCTCTGCGTGCCGCTGCTGCTCGGCCTACTTCCTTCTTCTTCAGATCCAGTCCGGCCCGACAGCTCTCTATGTCGTGCTGCTGCATCTTCTTCCGCGACGCCGGCCGGCCTATGCCGTTGTTGCTCTGCGTGCGCTGCTTCCTCTCCGGCCCGGTTTAAGTTTTAATGTTTTTTAAGTTGTTATTGTTGTAATGTGTTGTGTTAGTTTGCTTCGCGTGCGATTTCGGCTCCTTCTCCACGTGATATGGATTCATGTACCCGACGAGGGTCCCACACGTGCACGTGGTCTACGTGAGGGGGAGTGTACGTCACGGCCTCCAGACATAGTCTATGCCTTTATGCACGTATTCCACGTGAGGGGGAGTGTTTGTGATAACGGCGACTCAGATGCCTCTTTCCCGACTCCTGCCTTAGTCACACATGACCCCCAGGTAGATTTCGTATGTTGTTTGTGTCTTCTCATCGTTTTCTCTGGATTTGGTAGGGTTGGTTTTGTCTTTCGTGGTTGACCTAGTTTCCGCTCCGAGTGTATCTAGCGTGGTCATGGTCGGTTTTGTGGACCAACATCGTGTGGATCTTGCTCGGTTGAAGTATCCACGGTGACACACGGTTGGGTCTCGGTGGCTGTTGTTTTGTCCCACGTTGCCAACCTTCTTTTACCTTCCGTTTTATGTTGTGTTCAAGCTGTAGGGTCCCCCTTCAGCTTGAGGGGGAGTGTTAGAGTTATTATTATTCAATAGTTTAATATTGTTGAGTTTAGTCCCACACCACCTATCGGTGTTGGGTGTCTTGATGTAAGTCCTATATATTGCCCCTATGTGGAAGAATATTATTACACCTTCTATTCCTTTCTACATAAATATTAACTTTGACATTTTAAAATGTCCCTAATATATCCTCCGCTATCCGACACCCAACATTTCAAATGCAAACCGACATGAATCCAATATCTGAAATCTGCAATTTTGATTTAAATGAATGAGCTGTATGGAATGAAGACATCCACTAAGTTAGTTTCTTTGTCTTGTATAAGATTGTGTTAGCTCTCTCTCTCTCTCTCTCTCCGAGCACATCTCGCTTTGGCAGTCACGATTTTGACTGCATAGTATCCCCCGCTTCCGTCATCCCCGCCTTGGGCCATCCTCTGACAACTCCACCATCGTTCTACAACGAATCCATACCAACTTGGTATTAGAGCCATTCAATCCTTCGATGTTTATCTCCCCGACCACACGACCATCCTCCAAATATAATAGTCTGAATATCACCGCTACTTCGCTCCACCGTCCATAAATCAATCGACATTGCTCACTAACACCAACATTGATCACTATCGTCGAAGCAACACTTCCCCATCTAAGTGTTAAACTGCACCACCCATCATTGTCGTCAAAACTATGTACCTGCCCGTAGCTGTCTTTGAAACCTTCTCTGTCGATGCATCTTTAGGTCGACGGAATCCTAGAACCACTCCTACCTTTCCACAAGATGCTCACAAATGAGAAAACCGACAGAGCCAAATTTTGTAGCCTCGAGCCCTCTTTTCGAGTCGTGCGCCCCTCCTTTTAGATGTTTGCAACCTAATACATTAATGATTTTTTTTCTTTTTAATTGATTAATCAATTACTTGATTGATCAATTAATTGATTACTTGATTAATCTTTTTAATTGCTCACTAACAGCCATTTTTTTTCTTTTTAATGATTTTTTTCTTTTTCATCAATTACTTGATTAACTAATTATTAATTTAATATATATGTATATATTAATTGATTACTTGATTTGATGATTACACTTTTTATCCTAACTAATGACATCTGAGGCGAGCCGACAACAAGAATATTTTGAGGTCACGATGGTCGATCACAAGCCGACATTGCTGTACACCGCCATCATCTCCAAAACTCGACGACATGATAGTTGCACACAAGTAAACAACTGCTCATCACATGACCGACGATTCTACCCAACTAGATACTTGTCGTTGATAGTCCTACTAGTCTAGCGGTCACCCGGCTGTCACATATTGCTATCCTCATTCAAAAAATGACTCTCTGCCATGCGCTAACTATGTGAAGATCGTCGATGACACTCCTCGCGCACACACACAAATCAATATTGTTTTGAGCAATCATGGAGCATCTACGGATTATTCATCACCCTTCACCCAATACAACGATGACATCTTTTTTTATAAGGCCCACACCACATTGTTGTGGCAAGTGTTTCTGGCACCAGCTGCCAGTCACAATTTCACACCCAGGGAATTTATCATGGTTCCGAGCTTGAGGACATACTCTCAGAAAAAGATGGATGGTGAGTTATGGGCATAGGTTAGGCATCCTATGTGACCATATGTATTATTTTAGTATTGAAATCCCACACAATGATGAAAAGATGACTCATGTTAAAAGGATAGATTGTCTGAAAAGAGTGCCACAAGGACAAAATATTAGTTGATTTCACCAACCTTTTAATCATACAAGAAACTTTGCATTATTTATAATATCAGTCTGGCCACCAACAATAGACACTGGATTAGAGCACTGTTCGTTTTTTACCAAGTTTCTCCACTTGCATCTGTGATTTGGAAAAAACCAGGAGTCATGATGGCACTTTTTTTTGATAGAGCCTAAGTTTTGATCCACGAAGGATGAACTTGAGCCATAAAAAATACTTCTAGAGGTAAAACACCACATAAACGCCCATCTTTAAAGCAACTTCAATGACTTCCTCTCTAAAACCTTAATCAAAACCTCCCTTATACTGTCACCAATTATGTGTGGACAATTCAACTACTAGATGGCCAAATCAACTACAATTGATACAAGCACATGGCATCCTCTCATAAAATACTAGTTGTTACACGACAATCGACTACTCGTGTGACTTTGAGGTCACGGGTTCGATTCTTGGAAGCAGCCTCTTTCAAAAATGCAGGATAAGATTTGCCTACATTTCACTCTTGTGGTGGGACCCTTCCCCGGACCCTCGCTGTGCGGGAATGCTTTGTGCACCGGGCTGCCATTTTTTACATCAAAATACACCCAAACCTCATGATTTGGATTTATGTGGAAGTGGTTCCAGCTCCTTAATTTTCACAAGTACTTGTGTTCAGAATTAAACTTGATTCAATTGTTACCTTAATGATAATTTCATTAAGATGAAAAATCAAGAAACGTTTGATCTAGGCGAATGAAGTGGCAGAAATTGTTGATCTATTAAGTGGGGTTTTATTATAATATTAAAGTTTTCTCGTAACAGTTGGCCATTTTTATTGTCTTATTTTAGTACTTAAGATGGCATTTTTATTTCTTGTCATCGGTAAACTAAAAAATAGTTATTTAGGTGTGTATTGAAGATATGAAATAAGATGAGGCTGCCAGCTTTTTCTCAAAATCCTTCTTCCTCATGTGTAAATGGTGTGTGTTGAGTGTTTTGCTCTCCACTTAGAACAAAGTTGTATTAGAACCTGGTGTATTTGTTTAGAGTTGTCGAGCTTGTTTAGAGCAATCGTACTTGTGTCAGTTGTGTGTTTGTTGAATGGAATTCCATTCCATGTTCCATTTCTCACCAAGGAGAACTATATGAATTGGTGCATCCGCATGAAATATTTGCTTTGAGCCTATGAAGTTTGGATTGTCGCGGAGAACGACATCGAAGAAGAAACTTCCACTATGATCAGGGGTGATCATATGGATCTTGCACTCATGCATCAAGGTTTGGATGACAAGATGTTCAAAAAGTTTGCAAGAGCGACCACATCCAAGCGAGCTTTGAAAATTCTCCAAGACTCTTTCAAAGGAGTTTGGATCTTGCCCTACGCGTGGCTTTGCAATCGTTAATCAATTGAGACAATACAAAGATGACACAAAGGATGATCGGGTCATTGCAAAGATTCTACGACATGTGTACTCAAAGTTTGACTATGTTGTAGTCGCCATCAAAGAGTCCAAAGATTTGGACACCATGGTCGTTGGAGAGCTCACCGGATCCTTGCAAGCTCATGATAAGCTGTTAAAGAGGCCGAAGCAAGAAGTGGTGGAAGAAGTTTTACAAGCAAAATTTTCCCTGAAAGAAGTGGGAGAATGATGAGCATTCCAAAATGGAAGTGGACATGGACGTGGCCTAACGAATCATCCGATAAAAATAGAGTTCAAAACTACAACCAAGAAAGGGGCCTAGTAAAGGAAGAATTGGAGACACTCCAAGGTATCAAAAATTGAAAATTGAATGTTTGAAATATCATAAGCTTGCTCATTGTACTGGGGAATGAGTAAAGGACGTGGAAGAAAAATCCAACCTCGTGGAGCGCAACGAGGAAGAACTCACTATGCTCCTTGCATGCAAAAGCGATGAGAGTTAAGACAAAGAAGAGATGAACAAATGATATCTTGACTCGGGAGCAAGTTGCCATATATGTGGAAAGAAAAAAAATTCACAGATCTTGATGGATCGATTGATAGAAGTATAATATTTGGAGATTCCTCTCAAATTAAAGTCAAAGGACAAAGGTACAGTTTTGATTAAGTCAAAAAATGAGAGCCATCATTTTATTTCTAATGTTTCTGTCTCGGATATGAAAAGAAATATTTTATGCTTGGTCAACTCTTGGCAAAAAATTATGATAATTATCTAAGAAGAAATAGTTTGACTGAAAGATGAATATGGAAAATTATTGGCCAAAATTTCTGCGACCAAAATAGAAGGTTTATTCTTGACATTTAGAGTGATATTCCGAGATGCTTACCTTCACTTTGGCACTGGAGATATGGACATTTACATTTGATAGCTCGAAGAAATGAACAATAAAAGAATGGTAAACGGATTACCCAGGCATAGATCTTCCAAATCAAATTTACGATGGATGTATTTTTGGAAAACAAGGAAGAGTTTAGGGTTGAGGTGTTGTCGTGTGACCTTTAGGTCACGGGTTCGAGTCCTGGAAGCAACCTCTTGAAAAGGCAAGGTAAGGTTTGCCTACATTTCACCCTTGTGGTGGGACCCTTCCCCGGACCCTCGCTGCGCGGGGATACCTTTGTTCACCAGTCTGCCCTTTAAGCAAGGAAGACTTTTTCAAAGGAATCTATTACGAGTCCCGACAAACATTAATGTTGATCCATGCAGATGTTTGTGGACCTCTCAAGCTATCTTCACTTGGTAAGAATAATTATTTTCTTTTTCTTATTGACTATTATTCCCCCAAAATCTTGATTTTTCTTGAAGGAAAAATCAGAGGTATTTGAACATCAATTTTATGTTGAAAAATAAAATAATTTTCAAATCAAAGCTCTTCGATATTGAGGTGGAGAATTCACATTAAATTTATTCTAATTATGCTGTAAGAAAATTAGTATTTGTCGATCGATGATGGTTCCAGGATCACTACAACAAAACAATGTTGTTGAAAGGATGAACCGAACCATACTTAACATAGCAACGAGTATGTTTAAGACCAAAAATATGCCTAAAGAATTTTCGGCATAGGCAGTTGCTTGTGCAATATATTTGATAAATCAAAATCACAAAAAGTATTCTTGTACTGACACCTCATGAAGCTTGGAGTTGATTCAAGCCAAACGCTTCTCACTTTAGAGTTTTTGGAAGCACTGCATATGCACGTGTTGGATGAGAAGAGGACACAACTTGATGTTAAAAGTGAAAACAACATTTTCATTGATTATGATCAAAGTTCAAAATGTTGTAAGTTATACAATCTGAGGAATGGATAAATTATCATTAGGAGGGATGTGTTGTTGTGTTGTCCGGCGAAGAAAATTTGTGTGATTGGAAAAATGCAAATAAAAGGCATAGTTTCAATCCATTCTAGCTGTAAAAGACATGGTGCAACCAGTTGATCCACCACCAATGCCTCCACCGCAAAATGCACAAGTCGGAGAAGGAAGTTCGAGTCAAAACTTGAAGAACTAAATATCTTGACTTCATCCCCTAGGATGCTATTGGTGCATAAAAAGTAGAAGGATTGTGAAGAAACTTATTGGGTGTCGCCGCATTAGGAAGTATCCACTTTTTCACAACAATGTTAACCTCTATCTAGTCAAGTGGTTGGTTGATCTGATTCTGTCATTGTCGCTGGTGCAGAACCCAGAACGTGCAACTCAATAACAACTCTACAATGCACAACCGAGTACTCTCCACCTAGATCGCATAAGTTGCCTCAATTATCGATCCCTAGCGCTTTCTATTTGCATGAATATACGCACGCGTGCAAACACAAATATATATATATATATATATATATATATATATATATATATATATATATATATATATATATATATATAATTATTTGTGTTTCCATACTTTGGGCCTTGGCTACAAAAGTTGGGATCCTATGAAACTGGGTTAAAAAAACAAAGCTAACCACATATTGGCAGTTTGCTTGCATTGATAAAAACTGAGTAATCTAGTTAAAGTAAAATTAACCTATAGGTTTGTCAATTCTTGTTTTGGTATGTTTTTATTTTACTTTCTTAATTAATGGCTGATAAAATTTCTGTATTCTACAAAAAGGCACGAATTATTGTGTTATATTCTATATACTTGTTAACATTTTTAATAATGTTTGCGTGATATTCATAGGTGTTCCTTCGTCGCTCATGGGCTTCTGTTCGAGTTATGACTATTGAGCAACGGACGAAGTTGTTCAAGCGTGTTACAAATAGTGATCAAACAAAGAAAATTTCTTTCAGTGAATGCGTAAAGATTTCTAGGGAGCTAAATCTCTCATTGGAACAAGTCGGTATCCAGATCTGAACATTATTTCTCTGCATTTTTGCATGAATTTTCTTCTAATGAGATGTAATTATTTTGTAAAATTCTCAATACGTATTTGCAATACTATATATGTTGACGTCCTTATTGGTATATAATTCCCAATACTATGCAAGGCTGGCAAACCAAAGAAAGTACGCCAAGAAATTTGACTTTTTTATGCAATTGATCAATTGCCAAAGGAGTTCTTATGTCTTTTGTGTTTGTACTATGAGTGTATTGATTTACTGAGCAAATAACATGGCTGCTTATTATATAAATCTCCCTTGTAAATTTGTCAAAAATTTCCTGAAGTTGTAGAACTCTAGTTAAATACTTCTAATGCATTTTTATTATTTTTAGGTTATTTCACGACTTTTTGGCAGACTACACCTCCCAATATACCAGTTTTGGCGAGGTACACCCCAAATATTCTAATATTGCACTTTGCACCCTCCAATATGATTTTCTTGGCATTTTGCAACCCATATTCATTTTATAAGGGGTATTTTCATCCGAGTCATGTGCAATGGACTTGTTTGGCCGAAAATCATGAATACAACCTTGTTTCTTAAATCATCCAAAATATTTATGTGCTCGTTTCTTAGTGTTTTGACCGGTTATTTTGAGTTTGGCCACATGAAATTTATTGTTCTCCAAGAATCGTACGAAACCAATGTGATCCACCATCAAATTAACATAATAAATCATCCAAAATATAAACTTTTTAGTAGAATAATAATAAAAAATTGTCTCCAAGCATAAAGATTGTTCGTCATCATATTACAAAATTTGCTCACTAGTAAAATACAAATTTCGGCCATATATAAGTCATAGCCACCATCATAACACAACTTTTCTTCAGAATTGAAATATAGCATTGTACCTACATATTAAATGAAAATTTTAGAAAGAAACATGTTAACTAAATATCATAAATAAATAACACATTGATTACCTTTAGAAAATAAAGTTTCATTGACAACCAAATATGGTTCAAATATCAGTCTGTCCTACGCACCTATATAAAAGATACATTTTGAGTGTTGAAGGAAATATGTGTAAAAGCCCAATATAAGGCCCATCTAGAGCCCACGTTCTCTTTAGTATTTAGTCTCACATCTTAGATTGAGATTTCTACTCTCTCTTCCTATATAAGTGTCCAAATACCCGTATGTATTAGTGAATTGTTTTTTGAGAAATGAATAAAATTACATTTTACTTCTCTCCTTTGCTGTGCATTTCTACATGGTATCAGAACATCAATCTTACAAATTACTTTTGGTCTTGCTCTAGCCCGCCACTACCTATTGGAAAATTTTGGCGGTTAGTTTTTTTCTAACCGCAGTATGGCCTCCCCTGCTTATTCCCGTCTTCTCTTTACCTCCCTTCTACTTTTATTGTCTTTTCCCTCTTGCAATCTGGGCCCCACCTGTCGAACAACTTTCTCTGTCATCTGGTCTTGCCGCACGGCTTACTGCGTGCTTCGTTTGATCGCAGCGTTTGCCAAGATCGTCCTCTTGTTCGTCTTCCCTGCCCGACTGGTCTTCTGCGCGTGTGCCGCTGTCACCTGCCTGGTCGCTGCTTCTGCCCTCCTGGCCGCCCATTTCTCGTGTGTTTACAAGTGGTTCTTGGCTTCCGCTTGCTGCCAACGCTGCTCTACTCTGCTAGTGTCGTCAGTGTTGCTCTCCTTTGCTCGGCCTCAACTTGCCGCGCGTTTCCTAGTCGTCGATGCTTGCCGCTAACACTTCTCCTAGCGCGGCTTGTCATCACTACTTGCCTTGCTGCAACTTTTTTCAGCAGATCCTTTCGGCAGCTCATTGTCGCAGCTCCCAGCGCTCCCTGTCGCAGCTCTCCTTTCCCGCAAGATCTCTTACTCGTCAGCATCCTGGTCGCAGATCCTCCTGTGAGCTTTCTTACTCGCATAACTACCTATTTTCCTTGAGGTCGCCAGCGCTTCCCGCCCGCCCGCGCCTCTTCTTGAGCGCTCTTTCCGCTCCCTCTTCTTGCGGTCCTCCGCTTCCCTCCAGTTATAGCTTGTTCTACCAGACCGCTCAAACAGTCGTGTCCTCTCTTCTGATCGCAAGATTTATCTTTACCCAGTTCTGCCGGCTTTTGATGTGGTTGGATCTCCAATCGTTGAACATGATACCCCGTCAAATGCATCTCAGCGATCACCTTCATCTCACTTTTCTCCTCTATCTTCTCGCGAAGGTCGCATCTATTCTCGAGATAGAGGTCGACATAGTTACTGTTTGCACGGTCTGCCACCCGCATCGCATGCCACTATTACAGTCCACACTCCAAATAACATTCAAAATGACATTGATGCCTTGCGCACCCATCTCCAACAACTTCAAGGGATGAACAACCGTTCCTCCAGCTCTATTGTGTCTATTTCGGATGGTGGTTTTTTCTGTCTAGCCCATAATTCATCCTGAATTATGGATTCCGGGAAAACACACTTCATTACCACAATTCTCCCCTCCGTTCCCACGATTCTCCTCTCTATTTTCTCTGTCGAATGTCATCGACGTCTTGAGCATACTCCTCTCCGCATCCTCCAAAAATCTCTCCCAGATTTGTCCCTCAATGACTTCACATGCGAGTCTTGTATCTACGACAAACAACATCGTTTTATTTTTTCAACTCATTGTACTCGGAGCGATGCTCCCTTTGTTATAGTTCATTCAGATATTTGAGAACCCTACAAAATAACAAGTGTTTCTGGTTAACGCTACTTAATTATCTTTATAGATGATTAATCTCGTATGACATGGTCATATTTCTTTCATGATCGCTCTGAACTAACCCTTGTATTTTGTTCCTTTATTATTGAGACTCACAACCAATTCTCTACTACCATTAAAACTCTTCGAACCGACAATGCCCGTGAATATACAAGTCATGCATTTACAGACTTATGCTCTGAGTTTGGGATCATCCATAAAACCACTTGTGCGTATACCCCCCAGCAAAATGGTGTTGCAGAACGCAAAAATCGTCACCTTCTTGAGGTCACTTGTTCCCTTATGTTTCAAATGCATATTCCTAAACTTTATTGGAATTTGCGATTTTTACATCTGTTATTTTATTAACCGCATGTTCTTGATTCTCAACTTTGCGGCTCCCTTTAACCTTCTTTTTCCCTCTGCATCCCCTTTTCAGTCACACCTCGTGTTTTCGGTTGCATTTGCTATGTTCATAATCTTGGTCCGTCCACTGACAATCTTGCTCCACGTGCCACAAAATATATGTTCGTTGGGTACTCTCGCACTCAAAAGGGCTATGTCTGCTTCTCTTCCAATGATCGCAAGGTTGTTACATCCTCTGATGTCATCTTTCTCGAAGACCAGCCCTATCATTCTCAACTCAGTGGTCCTCCACTTCCGCCTCTACTTCTGCGGCCCTCTGTCCCCTTTACTTCTTACCTTTCACCTCTCCTTCACATGCCAATCCCACCAGAACCATGTCTAACTCATGTGTATACTCATTGCACTCCTTCGTCTGCTGCTCTACGAGAGATTCCCTCTACTGATTTTATTTTGCGGTATGCAGATCCGACAATCGTCTCTACTACTCACCCGATGACGAATTATGTTTTCTTACACCGCCTCTCTCCGGAACTCAGGAAATTTGCCACTTCTTTATCCTCTATTTCCACCCCTAACTCTGTGCAGGAGGCTCTCCAACATCCGGGGTGAAGGGCGGGCATGGACTAGGAAATGTTTGTTCTTTGGGTAAAACAAATTCGGGATCTTATCCCTCTTCCTCTTGGACAAACCTGTGCGGGTTATAAGTGGATATTTTCCATCCAACATGGTCTGAATGAGACAATTCAACGTCTGAAGGATCTTCTTGTGGCTCATGGTTTTATTCAACAACAAAGCCTGGATTATGACGAGACTTTCTCTTCGGCCGCCATCTGAATATTGTTTATGTTTTGATCTCTTGTTGTTCATCGTCACTGGCCGCTGCATCAATTGGATATAAAAATGCTTTTCTCAATGATGATTTGTAAGAAACTGTCTACATGCACCAACCTCCCAGGTTTGAGACCACGAGTGAGTCTCTTGTTTGTCATATCAATAAATTTTTTTATGTTCTCAAACAGTCTCCTCGCCCTTTTTTGACAAGTTCAGTAAGGTTGTCCGTGATGTCAGATTCACTCGAGCTCGGGTGACTTCTCTCTCTTTACTTGTCATCGACCGACATGCACATTGATTCTCTTAATTTATGTCAATGATATTCTGATTATAGGTGACGACTCCAAAGGAATACAAATGATCAAACAACATTTTAACTCGGTCTTTCAGACTAAAGATCCTGGAAATCTTTGGTACTTTCTTGACCTTGAGGTAGCGCGCCGTCCTGATGGTCTCGTCTTATCTCAATGGAAGTACTGTCTTAACCTCTTTCATAATGCTGGCTATTCTAAATGCAAGTCTACTGATACTCCTGTAGATTTCAACCATAAGCTCTGCGCTCATGACTTCAACTCCAATTCATTTCTTTCAAATCCAGAGTATTATCATCATCTTGTAAGAAAGTTGATCAATCTTACAGTTACAAGACTTGATATCTCATTTGTTGTTGAAGTTGTCAATCGATTTTTGCCTTCTCCACGGATCTCTCACCTTCAGGCCGCCCTCCGCCCTTCGGGGTGGAGGGCAGCCATGGACTAGGAAATGTCTGCTCTTTGGGTAAACCAAATTTGGGATCTTGTTCCTCTTTCTCTTGGACAAACCTGTGTGAGTTATAAGTGGGTATTTTCCATCCAACATGGTCTGAATGAGGCAATTCAATGTCTGAAGGTTCGCCTTTTGGCTTGTGGTTTTACTCAACAACAAGACATGTATTATGACGAGACCTTCTCTTTGGTCGCTAAACAGAATATTGTTTGTGTTTTGATCTCCATCGTTGTTCATCGTCACTGACCGTTGCATCAATTAGATATTAAAAATGTTTTTCTCAATGACGATTTGCAAGAAACTGTCTATATGCAACAACCTCTCGGGTTTGAGACTACGAGGGAATCTCTTGTTTGTCATCTCAAGAGATTTATTTATGGTCTCAAATAGTCTGCTCGTGCTTTGTTTGATAAGTTCAGTAAGGTTGTCTGTGATGTCAGATTCACTCGAGCTCGGCTGACTTCTCTCTCTATGCTCGTCATCAGCCAACATACTCAGTGATTCTCTTAGTTTATATCAATGACATTCTTATTATAGGTGATGACTCCAAAGGAATACAAATGATCAAATAACATTTGAACTCGGTCTTTCAGACTAAAAATCTGGGAAATCTTCGACACTTTCTTAGCCTTGTGGTAACATGACGTACTGATGCTCTCGTCCTATCTCAACAGAAGTACTTTCTTAACCTCCTTCATAATGCTGGCTATTCTGGATGCAAGCCTGCTGATACTCCTATGGATGTCAACGATAAGCTTTGCGCTCATGACTCCGACTCCGATTCACTTCTTCTAAACCCAGAGTATTATCGTCGTCTTGTAAGAAAACAAATCTATCTTACAGTTACAAGATCTGATATATTCTTTGTTGGAGTTGTCAATCGATTCATGCATTCTCCACATATATCTCACCTCCAGACCGTCGAGCGCATCCTCAGATATTGAAAGACTGCTCCTGGACAAGGGCTTGTATACAAACCATCTTTTTCTTCTTTATCTCTGATTGCCTACACTGATGCTGATTATGCTGATTGCCTAGATGATCGATGTTTCACAAGTGGATTCTGTAATTACTCCGGAGGACACCTTATTACCTAGCGTAGCAAGAAACAGTCTGTGGTTCATTCATCTGCTGAAGTTGAGTATCATTCAATGTCAGTTGTTGTGTCTGAGCTTACATGGCTCGAAAGTCTCCTAGGTGATCTGAGAATCAAACTTTCTTCACTGGTCACTCTATTTTTTGACAGTCAAACTTCTATACATATTGCCAGTAATCCTGTATTCCTTGAACGGACCAAACATATTGAAGTGGATTGTCATTTCATTTAGGAGAAGGTTCAATTGAAGAAGCTAGAATTAAAACATGTTCCTGCTAGCTGAGCAAGTTGTTGATATTCTCATCAAGGCCTTATCACGTCCGTTATATTGCCAGTTCTTGTCCAAGGTGGGTGCTTACGATCTGTATGCTCCAGCTTGCGGGGGATTGTTGAAGGAAATATGTGTAAAGACCCAATATATGGCCTATCCAGAGCCCACTTGCTCTTTGGGATTTAGTATCACATCTTAGATTTAGATTTTTTACTCCTCTATCTCTTTTCCTATATAAGTGTACAAATACATATATGTATTTGTGATTTTTTTGAGAAATTAATACAATTCTATTTTATTTCTCTCCTTTCTCGTGCATTTCGACCGAGTGAAACTCAAATTAAATAAAATATTACCAAATTATATAAATATTTTTTACTTACCGGTTTTTTGTATTTCTTAGCTGACAATGAAGATGAGGTTGTAGTAATTACTTCACAATTTTTTTGTTATGGCCTCTCATCCTACAGTTTGAACATGAGAATTTCTTTTGTTACGAGTATCTCAAACCATGCCTATTTATGCCATATTTTTGTGCCTTCAGCTCCTCTTCCTCCTTTCGTCTTGCATGTTGCGACGGCCTTCCGAGCTTCCTCTGAATAGTAGTCATAAAACAATAGGTTTCAGGATATGAAGCACGGATACTTCCTCGAAGGCAGCGTACCCGTACCGGATACGTATCCGCTACCGGATACGTATCCGCTACCGGTACGTACCCGATACTCGATGGATACACCTATGTGGACACACTTGGACTTAGCACATCATTATGCATATTGTGATAAGAGTCTGTTTTTGTAGAGTAAACAAATGATGACTTTATGCTAAGAAGCGTTGGTACACCCACTTAAGTTGTATATATGTACCAAGTATGTTTCTGGTATCGGTACGTTTGTGTTACAAGTACGTGTATTGAACGTGTTGATTCAACGCAAGTTATTAATAAAACGACTAACTTGTCTTTAGACTAACCAGAGATTGAAGATGTTGATCTCCAACAATGAAGTTGATCTCCAACAATGAATAAGAAAAAAAAGACTGATAAGTAACTTAAGTTTAATTTTATTTCTTTTGGTTAAACATATAAGATGTTAAATTTTGTAATATTTATGAATGCTTAATGTTTGAAAACTTAATGTTATGTTGCATTGATTTGTGAATTTGTACTTCAAGTTATGATTTATGTTTAATGTTTCGATGTTTTGAAAACTATTTATTGCACTTGTGATATATAAATATATATTATATTTGTTTTAACGTATTATGACGTGCCCGTGTCCTTGTTTTTTTAATTTTGTCGTACCGCCGTACCAGATACGTATCGTATCTGGTACCCATACCCGTACCGGTGCTTCCTAGGTTTCAGCTTGGCTAATAGCCACTCCTTTTGAGAATTAATGGAATTTAGTAAGTGTTCATAAGCACGTATAAACATCTCCTTCTTGTACCAATGTAGCACATAGTCTTCAACATGTTCCCTTCGATACAAGATTCATGCAGTGACATGCACACACGGAATACCAGTGAGATCCCATCGTCTGCAACTACAACTATTGGAACTTAAGTCAACTATCTAATTATATTCATTTGCATTGCCTTGGTGAACTTTGAGTTTTGCGTTTCAAAGAAATTGATGAAGAATGATCACTTGACTCTCTAATATGTATGCTAAATTTAGTTTTGGGGTCCTCAATTGCATCAACCAACTCAATTTCAAAATCGATACTTTCATCAAACATTAGATCATCTAATTCAAAATCGCTATCGACCAGATCATCGGAAAAAGAAGAATCATTGTCATCGGATTCTTCTCCGGCACTCGTTGAATCACTGCTACTATTTAAATGTACCCTCTCTTGTAAATTATTTTCTTTAACAACAATATTTTTCCAATCCATATCTAGGAAAATAACATGGCACCACATAAAAAAATTTGACACGCATGAAGTAAAATCAGATATCAAAACCCTGTAACTAAAAAAAGAAATCAAAACCCTAATTTGACCAAAACTGGATAGATACATAGATCTGGAAATGTATACCTGCTGTAGCCGAAAACTGAAATCAGGAAGCCCTTGAAAAAGAGGGAAGAAACTGCTGTAACTGCTCGGAAATGCCGCTACAAAGCCTACTGTACATGCTTGATCGATAAACCTGCTGTAAGGGACAACAAGAAGAGAGATATGGAACTCAAAAGGCTGGGGAAAGTACAAATGTAAGTAATAGAAGGCTGAGAATCAATATCTTGAAGGTATACCTGCTCTAAAATGCCGCTCAAACGGCAGGGTAACTACTCGGCAATGGTGCTCGAAACGTCGGGATACCTGTCGGAGAAGAGAGGGGAGGGGGGGCGGGGGCTCGTCGACGACAACGTTGCACATTAGCGTCGTGGGCAAGGGATCAAGAGAGGTGCTTGCCGGCCGAAATGGGGGAGTTTATCCTGGCAGAAATGAGTGAAGCCCTGAAAAAATAATCGGCGGAAGACCTAGGGGGGTTAAGAAAATTTAAAAAGGACCAAAATTACCTCAATCAAAAAACCCTTTGGCGCAAAATGCCAAGAAAATCATATTGGGTGGTGCAAAGTGCAATATTAGAATATTTGAGGTGTACTTCGCCAAAACTGGTATACTTGGAGGTGCGGTCTGCAAAAAACCGTTATCCACGGCTGAACTCAAAACATGTTAAATACTTCTTTGCGTGGTGGCCCGAGTCGTATCATTTTTCTGCCATGTTCATGCTTTTTAATCTTTTAAATGCATGTGGGTGACCTTTTTATGTTTATTAGCAATATGTGTTTAGGTTCTCCGTGTCTCCTATGATAAGCGCCAAGCCCGTCTTACCGAGTACAATTACGTGCAATCTGAAAATCATGGACAAAGTGAGAATACAAAATATATTGGAGTAGTTTCCAGAAAGAGGAGGCTTTCAACAGATGCAGGAGAAAAAACCTCATCTGATATTGATGTTCAAGCTCTGCATTTAGCTTCTTCCTTTCCATCTGAAGGTGGAAGTGTCGAGCTCTTTCAATCATGTAACACTAGTGAACAAAGTGTTACTCTGTCTCTTCCTCAATCACATGAAGAAGATGCTGAAACTGCCGCTTTCATCAGTCAATGTACTTCTGATGAGCTAAAACCGACCCTTAAGAGAAGATTCTATTGGACTGACAGTTTAGATAGGTAAGGATTATGAAAATGTTGTGATAATCTTGTGGTACTTCAAATTATTATTTTTATAGATGGAAGCATTGTTTAAATTCATGTTTGTTTTTTTAACTTGATATTTCACATTTTGTTTCTACAGACAATTAATTATTTTGTATGCAAGGGAACGTGCAATGCTCGGAGCAAAAAATTTTCGGGTTGAGTGGTCCTCGCTCCTTAATCTTCCAGCTCATCCAGATACTTGTAAAAGAAGAATATATAGTTTGAAGCAAAAACCTAATATTAGATGGGCAATCTCGAGGCTATGTGGCCTCCTTGGAGAGAGGTATTCTAAATACCTGGATAATTCATGGATTAAGGCCAACCAGGATTCACTTGATGCTAATTTTGAGCAGAGTAATAAGGATATTATATTGTATGAAACTGTTCAAAATGAATCCGCTTCTTATTTATGGGATAATTTTGAGGACTCTGATATAAAGCTGGCACTTGATGAAGTCTTTAAATACAAAAGGCTTGCTAGAATGGAGGATGCTAAGAGGGTTGGGTGCAAACTTCATCTAGGGTGGACCAATAATTCTTCAATAGACCATTTGAATTGTTCTTCTCATGAATCTGTAAGTTATCTGAACCTCAAGACATCTGGTCCTGATTATCTCCTACTGAAACAAATTATTTTTCTTACAGGAGCAGCATAATATCTCATCATGTGTTGGATATAATGGTGATAAGAGATGTCCTGAAAGCACAGTTATTACTTCTTCAGCTGATCAAAACAGATCAAAATCGAATAATAATTCATCTCGCGGAAACATTTCCAAATATAGAGGAAGGAGCAAAATAAGTCAAATATGTGAATCATTGCCCATTGCCAGTGCCATTGAGCTTCTTAAGCTCGTCTTTCTTAGCTGTTCTAAATCCCCTAGAGTGCAGAATTCACTTGCCAGGACTCTAAAGAAGTATCATCATGGTGACATTTTTGCCGCATTTAGCTATCTCAGGGAAAAGAACTACTTGGTACTGCACTATGGACTCATTAATAATTTTCCATGTCAAATTATGATGTGCTTTTTATATGTTGCATGTGAACTCTATACATCAATATAAGATGCTCTCAATTTATTCCTAAGGATGAAGGCAGAAAAAAATGATGTCCCTAGGGTAGATTGTGGGTCTAAAATATCAGAATAAGGAGTTTTCATGGTGGGTTTTTATGAGTGGCAAGTCGAAACATGGTTGAACTCAACTTATTGTTGAATAATTTATATAATTTTAATACAAATAATCAGAGAAGTTTTGGGAGAGCTTAGAAAGAAATCATACACAAGAGTCCTAATGATGGAATTAAAATATGTAATCTGACAGTAATGTCTTTTCAAAAAACTTCCAAAGAATGGGTATGTTAGGAGAAGAAAGTGAGAGAGATAGAGATCTAAGAGAAGATTAGAGAACTAGGGTTGAGAGGAATAGTGAAGAGAAAAAGCTGGAATTATTCTTGCTTGGCTACCGGGGGGGGGGGGGGTTCTGTGTATATTTATACCCGGACCCAAGGCCGACCGGCCAAGCGGGCCGGCCGGCCCCAATAGGGGATGAACCGGGTTGGTTCAGCCCCGAGGGACGGGTCTTCAGAGAGTGGGGGATGAACCAGTTGGTTCAGCCCCGTTGTTGCCTCAGTATCTCCTCCTCCGTCTCGTGTACTGACGCCCATGTAACGACCTAAAATAAAAACCCGTATAAATATTTTGAGAATATCCCCGATGATGAAAAGACACATATTTTCTGATCTTTCTTCCTTGCATGATGATTTTGTAGGTTGTCTTTTAAATTATATTGGCACCATTCATGTGGGCTGTGAATGTGTTTATGGGCTAAAAATTTTGGGCGGGCTTTATGGCTGTTTTGCTACTTGTTGTGCTGGCTTGGTGTGCTGTGCTGGCTGTGTGCTGTGCTGGTTGTATTCAAATGTGCTGGCTGATTTTGATGTGCTGGAGGTTGAGGTGTTGGATGGGTAGGTATTTGGCTTCGGTTAAGTGCACCTGGAGCGGTGCTTGGCACAATCTTACCGCTTAGCCGCTGAGTTCACTGTATAAATGTCGGGCCGCTACTTCGTTTCTCCCGCACTTCCTGCTTCTGTGATTTTTCCCGCCGCCTTCTTCCTCCGGCTGCCCCACTGCGACAGAGAACACTCTTCTCTTCCCTCTTCTACCTATTCTCCTTCTCTTACTTCATTTCCTTTCTCTGTGTCGAGCCACTTGAGCTGTCGTTGCCGTGCTCCCGTGCCGACGCTGCTTTGCCGCCGATTCGTGTGAGCCGACGGCTCTGCTGTACCGATTAGGGCTGCTCTATTTCCTCTTCTTCTCTGCTGAGCTCAATGTTGTCAGGATCGCGATCCGGATGGTAGGATCGGACGATCCTACGATCCAGATTCTACATTTCGATCCAGATCTTAACCCGGATCGGAATCAAAAATCATCCAAATTTCTGGATGATTTCTGCCCAGAAATCATCCATAAAATTTGATGATTTCTGGGCAGAAATCAGTCCAGAAATCAGTCCAGATTTCTGGGCAGAAATCAGTCCAGAAATCGGGACTGATTTCTGGGCAGAAATCAGTCCAGAAAACTGGATGATTTCTGCCCAGAAATCATCCAGAATTCTGGATGATTTCTGGGCAGAAATCATCCAGATTTATGGATGATTTCTGCCCAGAAATCAGTCCAGTTTTATGGATGATTTCTGGGCAGATGATTTGGATGATTTCTCCCCAGAAATCATCCAGTTTTCTGGATGATTTCTGCCCAGAAATCATCCAGTTTTATGGATGATTTCTGGGCAGAAATCATCCAGAATTTTGATTTCTGGACTGATTTCTGCCCAGAAATCAGTCCAGATTCCTAGATGATTTCTGAAAAATTATGTTTATGCTTATTTGGTTTCTGTTTATGTATGCTTATATTTTTTAAATGCTTACTTGGCTTTGTAGATGTCTGCCTCTGGGTCCGGTTCAAAGCCAGTTGGAAGTACTGTTTAGTTATTAGATCTGGTGGGATATATAGATTGAAACATCACCTAGCCGGAACTAAATTTAACGTAGAACCTTGCACTAAAGTACCTGAAAATGTTAGAATACAATTTTTGAATATTCTTCATGCTCATGAGGAGGAGATTGTTAAAAAGAAAAAAATATTGAGGTGACTATTCATTATGATGAAGAAGTAGAAGTGGGTATAGGAACCAAGCAAAAAGGAAAAGAAACAATGGATCTTTTTGTTAGAAAATCAAGTCAAGCAACTATTAGTCATATTTTCAAGAAAGATGCACATGAAAAAAACTGTCAACAAATTGCTCGTTTTTTTATACAAACGCAATTCCATTCAATTGTGTTAAGAACCCAGAATTTGTAAGCATGATTGAAGCAATCGGACAACACGACGCCGAAATGAAACCACCATCTTACAATGATATTAGAAAATACCTAAAACAAGAGGTGAGCAGAACTCTTGAGTTGCTAGAGAATTACAAGTTGGAATGGAAGAAAGTTGGTTGTACTATTATGTCAGACGGATGATCAGACAAAAAAAGATCCATATGTAACTTCTTGGTAAATAGCCCGAAAGGTACCGTGTTTTTATCATCAATAGATACATCTGATTTCTCCAAAACTGCAGATAAGGTTTTTCAAATGCTAGATGAAGTTGTGGAGAAAATTGGAGAAGAGAATGTAGTGCAAGTGGTAACCGATAATGCCTCAAACTACAAGGCGGCCGGACAAATGTTAATGGAGAAGAGAAAACATCTATATTGGACACCCTGTGCTGCGCATTGCATTGACTTAATTTTAGAAGATTTTGAAAAAAAAATTGAATTGCATAAATTAACAATAGCAAAAGGTAGAAAGATAACATCATACATCTACTCCAGAACTTTACTACATACTTGACTGCTTGATTTTACAAAGGGTAGAGAGTTGATCCGCCCTGCAGTTACCCGATTTGCCACAACTTACTTGACATTGGGATGTCTTTCTGAGAATAAGGGTGGTTTGATGACGATGTTTACGTCTGCCAAATGGAAGTCTAGTAGGTTTGCCGGTTCAAAGGAGGGGAAATCAATTCAAAAAATTATTTTAAATACAACTAGATTTTGGTCTCATGTCACTTCATGTTTAAAAGCAGCATTTTCACTCATCAAGGTGCTTAGAATGGTTGATTCAGAGGCCCCTGTGATGAGATTTATATATGAGCAGATGGATCGAGCTAAGGAGAAAATTCAAAGTAATTTTGAAAACATTAAGAAAAAGTAAGTAGCTATTGCTTATTATTTTAAGTTTCATTATGTTTGGATTTATATCATAACATGCAATTATTATTTTATGTGTTATGTTGTAGATATGAACCAATATGGGCCATCATTGATGAGAGATGGGCAAGCCAACTTCATAGGCCTTTACATGTTGCAGCTTATTATTTGAATCCCCATTACCACTTTAGCCCATCATTTATGGCAGATGCTGAAGTAAAATTGGGATTCTAGAGTTGTCTCCAACGGATGATTCCAAATGAAGAGGTTAGAACAAAAATAGATATTCAAATAGATGATTTTAAACATGCAAAATGGTTATTTGGGTTAGAGTCTGCAAAAGCCACTAGGAACAAAAGATCTTCAGGTGAGACAAATTATGTTTATAATATTTTAAATTATTAATCAATAAGCATGAAATGTAATTTTTTGTTTAAGTATTTGCAAAATTTTCAAATTTACAGCTGATTGGTGGGATTCATACGGTGACAATTGTCCCGAATTGCAAAGATTTGCAATTCGGGTTCTAAGTCTAACATGCAGCTCTTCCGGATGTGAACATAACTGGAGTGCATTTGAGATGGTGAGCTTAATGCCTCAATTATTGTTGTATATTTAAAAGCATAATCTCAGGTGATTTATTATTGTCATTAACGCATTATAATTCTTATTTCAAAGGTTCATGCAAAAAAAGAAATCGGCTACATCAAAAGAAGATGAATGATCTAGTGTTTGTGATGTATAACAAAAAGTTGATGGAAAGACAAGATAAAAGAAATATGCAGTTAAAGGAAAAGTTTTTTAATTTGAGGATATCCCTTCTGATGATGAATGAATCACAGAGATGGAAGATCCAGTTCTTCCCCGCAAGGGCAACTGGTTGAGGATTATTCAACAAAAAGATGCTCAGGAAACATATAGTGATGATAACATTGAAAGGAATGTTGAACAAACCACTACGGAAATGAATGAAGAAGGTAAGTTTCATATTAAATTTAAAATAGATCTGATATGCTCTCTTTTCTTAATAGATCTTGCATTGTGCTCTATTTTCTTAATTAAATTCTTTTTTTTGTAGGTGGAGTTGACGATCTTACCATAAGGGGCAGTGATCACGATGCTATCAAATATATTAGTGAGGGTGAATGAGATGATGACGAGAATGTCAATGGTGATGATGAGAAAAATGTGACACTTGATGATGAGGACATGGTCGACATACCGATTAAGAATTTGTTCTGATTTTTGATGGTTTTCATTAACCATTAGATGAACCATGAACCTACTCTTCGATTTATTATTTTGTTTTAGACATTATTTTTGTATTTCGTATTTGATATGCTGGAGGACTTATATTTGAAGTGTTTGTTAATGATTTGTTATTTTTTTTAGATTTTACACTTCAAATTTAACGATTTGATAGACTGATAGCATTGTTAATTACTTAATTTGTCATTGTTATAACTTACAAAAGGGTTATTTGGGTTAATTGTATCTGTGATTTATGTTTTCTCATTTATAGGTTCATCTTCATAATTTGGTTACTGATGATAGTTTGATGAAGATGAGACAGACGGACAGCTAAGACAAAAATGCTTACTCATCTTGGCTTTAGAGTTGCTAACGTAGAGTCCGAAGTTACACTACTCAGGTACATTTATAATCATAACTGTTTCTTTATGCATGTTCTTATTTTGTCTTAGACTTGAGATCTATTCTAGATTTCTCGTAATAATATTCTTATTACTCTTGTAGTAAACAAATGGAAATGATTAATTATATGATTTTTGGTATAGATTATTTGTGTAATTGTACGATACGATTGATATCAAATTCAATTTCATCTTTTAAGTCTTGTTTTAAGAATGTAGTGGGATCTTACGATCCACGATCCAATCCTACGATCCGATCCGATCCAACCCCTTAAACGATCCCACCTAAGGATCTTGATCCTGACAACTTTGGCTGAGCTGTTGTAAAGCTGTTGCTGCTTCCTAATTCTTCTTTTAGGGCTGCTGTTGCCGATCTTCTTCTGCTACTGCTTCAAGGTTTCTCCTTCTTCTCTGGTTGATTATTTCTCTGCTTCTTCTTTTTCTTCTACTGCTGCACCCGAGTACTGCCTTGCAGTTGCTGTCTCTGCTCCTGATTTAGGGTTCCTGCTGCTCCTGAGCTTCTCCGGTGTAGCTGTTGCCACCGCAAGGTTGCCACCGCAAGGTTGCCACCGCTTCTTGTAACTGCTCCCGAGCTGCCGCCTCCCTGCTGCCTTTTTCATTTGGCTGGTTTAGTATATGTGCTCTACTTGGATTAATTCTTGATTTCCATTTCTGATTTTGGTAGATTGTGTGTGAGACAAGTTCAATTTTTATGCATTGCTGGACAATTAGGTTAAGAGGACGGGAAGTCCAATTCAGGGGCTTGCTTTTAGCCCAATTTTGAGATATATGACTAGTTGTCCGACAAAGGATAAAGCTTTGGCCTTTAGAAATTAATTGACATTTTCGGTTTATTATTTTAACTTTCCAATACAACTCCTTACACTTCATGTTACAACGAGACGCAACCCAAGTTAAGATGCGTGTTATTTCAGTGGTTCCCAAAGTTTAAAACTTCGAGGATGGCGTCCCGTGACAACCGTGACATACATGCGGCAAGGGATATAAACAAAGGAAAGGAAATAGTGAGTATTTTATTTCTTGAAATTATGAGTGTTCAATTATTTTGGCATATTTAATGTCTTTGAACAAACTTGCATGTGCATATGAGTTTCGCCTTAAAGATATATCGCTAAAGAAATAAAGTGGGCGAGGCGACAATTAAGCAATAATTATTCTGAGGGGAATTATTTTATTAAAAACTCATATTTACGCGCCAAGATAAAATTCAATTAAAAGTCTGCATGGGGAAATGTGATGACTTTGAATCCGATGATGTGGAGGCATCCACTGATGGATTTACCAGTATGGGCGAGCCTACACTTACGCTCTTCGGGGGCGGGGCCCAATTCAGATGCATCACCGGAGCATTTCTCATTTTATGTAACTAAAGATAAGGGAAAATTTAAGGACTAGCATTGAAATTGAGTGACTAATTTTATTATACTGTAAGCATATTGGTATCATCCCTCTTGTTTGCATGTATAACTGTTTCACGAAATTTTGTTCTCACATAGTCATAAATTTTTATGACTAACCCAGAGTGGACACATTTTTTTTGGAAGCAGGACCAACTCCAATTAGAACGCGCAAGATCTTGGCAGCTGTACTGGTAAAAGCACTAATTGAAGCCCGGGACTGGCATAGAGCTCGTTGTACTGGACCTATGTGTATCTATTGTAATAAGTTTATGTAGTATATGTAAATAATCGGTGTAAATAAATAAAAGGTTGGAATAAAATTGTACTGTTCTTAAATATGCTGCGACTCTATTGACTCTCTGTTCAATTTCTGAAATCATTGGGAAGCCCGAAGATTTTGGGTCTTCACAGCCCAAATAGCCGGGCTCCGTCCGGGGGCATAACATTTCTTTCCCCATCAAGAACCAGCTTGTCCTCAAGGTGGTAATCGTGGTAGAGCTACCGAAACTCCAGCAAGTCGACCCAGGTGTTGTGCTCTGCTGTCAGATTCTTCCACTTCACTAGTAACTCAGGAAAGTACGTCGTGCCTCGACGCTTCCACTTGATCAACAGGATGTCTTCAGGGATCGGGCGTAGCTCGCCCGCGCTGGTAGACTCAGGCAAGAGAGGACTGGGCTGAATAGTGTCGCCGATCTTCTGCTTCAACAAGGAGACGTGAAAAGTCACATGTATTCTTGATCCTTCGGGCAATGCCAATGTATAAGCAACTGGCCCAACCCGTCGGACGATCCGGAAGGGACTATAGTAACGGGGTTCCAGCTTCTGGTTCGTTCGCTGTGCCGCAGTCAACTGCCGGTGGGGGCGGAGCTTGAGAAAGACCTAATCCCCCACCTGAAACTCTCGATCCATTCGATGCTTGTCAGCATGTGCCTTCATGCGATCCTGCGCTGTCCGTAGATTCTCGCGCAAAGTGGCTAGTGTGCGGTCACGATCACGGAGTGCACGGTCAACCACGACCAACGCCGTACTACTTGGCTCATAACTGCTTAGTGAAGGAGAAGGACGACCATACACGACCTCAAAGGGGGTTAACTTGCTGGCCGAATGGTAGAAAGTGTTGTAACAGTACTCATCCCAATGCAACCAACTCGTCCAAGTGCACGACTCATCCATAACGAAGCAGCGGATGTATGTCTCCACGCCCCGATTGAGTACTCTGTCTGGCCATCCGTCTGTGGATGGTGAGCCGTGCTGAAATGTAAAGAGGTCCCTTGTAAACGAAAGAGCTCCTTCCAAAAGTTACCAACGAACGTAGGATCACGATCCGAAATGATTGCCCGAGGTATGCCATGAAGGCGGACAATCTCGCGGGCAAAAAGAGCAGCGACAGATTCGCTGGTGTACGGATGGCTTAGCGCGAGGAAATGTACGTATTTTGACAACTTATCGACCACCACCAAGATGACGGACTTGCCCTTAGACTTGGGCAGACCATCAGTGAAATCCATGGAGACAGTATCCCAAATCTGGTGCGGAATCTCCAAGGGCGTAAGTAACCCGGCTGGGGAAGTGGTCTCATATTTCTGGCGCTGGCAAGTGTCACGCTGCTGAACAAATAGCTGGATATCCCGGCGCATCCCTTTCCAAAACACATTGGCCCTTACTCGCTGAAGAGTGAGGAGAACACCGGCGTGACCACCCGTTGGCGATGAATGGAACTCATGCATCATGACCGTCCTCCAAGCAGACTGTGAGGGAATGACCACGCGACCTTGGTAGTACCACCTGTCATTCTGAAGATGGTAGCCCGGAGCTGTCGTACGCGCCTGTCGCAGATCCTCCATAATAGTCTGCAACTCGCGATCACGCTGCACCTCATCCTGGATCTCGTCAATAGAATCTAACAATTGTGTAGAAATCTGGGCAATGCTACCTTCAGGCAAGCGGGACAACGCATCGGCAACCCGGTTGTCCTTCCCTTGTCGGTAGACAATCTCATAATCATAGCCCAGAAGCTTGGTCACCCATTTCTGTTGGAGAGGTGAAGAGACCCGCTGCTCCAAGAAGTGTTTGAGACTCTGATGATCCGTCCGGATCTTGAAGTGTCGTCCCAACAGGTAAGGCCGTCACAACGCCACAACATGAATCACCGCTAACATCTCCTTCTTATATGTGGACAACCCTAGCGTCCGGGGGGCCAACCCCTTGCTGTAGAAGGCTATGGGCCTCCCCTCCTACATTAGCACAGCCCCGAGCCCCACTCCGGAAGCATCAGTCTCCCCGACAAACTCTCTGCTGAAATCCGGAAGTGCGAGTACCGACGTTGTCGTCATCGCCCTCTTGAGTGCCTGAAAAGCCTCCTCAGCCTCCTCCTGCCAGAGGAAGGCGTCTTTTTGCAGCAACCGAGTAAGAGGCCTGACAATCTTGCCATAGTCTCTCACAAAGCGACGATAGTACCCCGTGAGGCCTAAGTAGCCCCGCAATGCCCGAATAGCCTGGGGTCGTGGCCAGGTAAGCATACTCTCAATCTTCTGGGGGTTGGCCTTGACGCCTTGAGCTGAAACGAGATGTCCCAAGTACTCCACCTCCTCTTGACCAAAGGAACACTTGGACCGTTTGACATACAACTGATTCTGGCGGAGAATAGAAAAGACTTCTTCAACATGAGCCAAGTGCTCCTCCCAACTGGCGCTGTAGATGAGAATGTCATCAAAAAAAATCAGCACAAAGCGTCGTAGAAGCTCCCGAAAGATCTCGTTCATGTTGGTCTGAAAAGTGGACGCCCCCCCCCCCCCCCCCCCCCCGTCAGTCAGTCGGCCATCACCAGGAACTCGTAGTGACCGTCGTGTGTTCGGAAGGCCGTTTTGTGGATATCTTCTCTCGCATCAGGATCTGATAATAGCCGGATCGCAAATCAAGCTTGGTGAACCGTTGTGCACCATGTAGCTCATCCAACTGCTCTTCAATCAGAGGAATGGGGAACTTATCCTTCACGGTAGCACTGTTCAGTGCGCGGTAGTCGACACAAAACCGCCACGAACCATCCTTCTTCTTAACCAAGATAATCGGGGCGGAGAAAGAACTTGTACTGGGGCGGATTATCCCCGTAGCTAACATCTCCTGGACACTGCGCTCGATCTCAGCCTTCTGCATGTGCAGATATCTGTATGGCCGGACGTTGGTAGGCTCCCCCCCTGAGCACGATCTGATGATCTCGAAAGCGCGGTGGTGGGAGAGCACGGGGCTCCTGAAATATGTCAGTATATCGATCAAGAAGAGATTGCATCTGGACGAGGACCTCAGATGCCCCCGTGTCGGCCGTCTTTACTCCCAACAACACCGCCATCATGCTTCCTTCCTCGTCAAGCCGCTGAATACTTCGAACAGATATCTCCTTAACCTGGGATGCCTTGAGGTCCTTCAAACAGAACTGCCTCCCGTGCTGTAAGAACTCCATAGTCATGTGATCCCTGTCAAAAGTGACTCGTCGTAGCTGGCGCAGCCAATGTACTCCCAACACCATATTGGAACCTCTGATCGGAAGAAGGTAAACATCGGTTCGTCCCGTGTAGCCCTGTATGTTGAGCTCCACCTGCCTCAATACTCCCTCACACTGCAGCTTGCTACCATCGGCCACCATAACCTGAAAGGACGCCTCTTGATCAACCACGTGTCCCACTTGGCGTGCCACCTCAGGATGGATAAAATTGTGGGTACTCCCACTGTCTATCAGGATCGTCACATTTTCCCTCCGGACCTTGCCTGCCATGCGCATAGTGAGAGGGGCGGTGCAGCCCTCCATAACCTATATCGAGACTCCAAACTCAGTCACTGCCAACTCCTCTATCAAGTCTGGCTCGGGGGACATGTCCACCTCCTCCTCGACATCCTCATATAGCATAAACACCTGGACCTTTTGACATTTGTGCCCAGGAACGAACTTCTCATCACAGTTATAACACAAGCCTTTTCCTTCCGCGCCTGAAGTTCCGACCAAGTCAGCCGAGTGACAACCGACTTGCTTGGATCCTGGGAGTCTCGTCGCCACCTCCGTAGTGGTAATAGTACGTGTTGTGCTGCGGGAGCGTTGCCTGTTGTACCGTTCCTCCTGTATCCGAGCTAAACTGATCGCATGGTTCAAGTTGCGGGGCATGTACGACTAGATCTCATCTCGCAAATAATCCTTGAGTCCCGATACAAAACAACTGAGTAAAGTCTTCTCCTCCCGCTGTACTCGGTTAGCCAACTTCTCAAACTCCGTTTGGTACTCCATCACTGTACCCTTCTGGCAAAGCTTCTGTAGGAGCGCCTCAAATTTTTCGTACTCTAGTGGCCCAAAACGAGCGGTGAACCCATCCACAAAGTCGGTCCAGGGCACGT
Source organism: Platanthera guangdongensis (assembly GCA_039583875.1). Taxonomy (NCBI): domain Eukaryota; kingdom Viridiplantae; phylum Streptophyta; class Magnoliopsida; order Asparagales; family Orchidaceae; genus Platanthera; species Platanthera guangdongensis. The sequence goes on from CM077161.1 coordinate 175,364,969, forward strand.
AATCCTTGCCCCTCAGGAACCACTGCACTCACTGGAAAGCATCATCCTCCAAGTGAAAGGATGCTAACTGCACCCACTATCCCTCGGGAATCTCCTGATAACTGAAAAACAGTTTTGCCTTCTGCAACCACTCCAGGGCATCACCGCCGCTGAACTTGGGAAAATTCATCCGCGTCAACTTTGGCGGCATGTACGGCCGTGGACCGGCCTGTCCACGCCACCCCGCCTCTTGTCCAAACTCCGCCGGTCTTCTTGGTTCCCCGTGTTCAAAAGGCATGCCCGAGAACCCATGACGAAACGGTCTCGCGGATGGAGCACACTGCATGCCTCCTCTTGTCGGGTGAGGTAGCAGCCCTCCCCCCTCCATATGGAGGAATCGGCCACCCGCCACCTCTAGCGCCAAAACCGCCCGAGCCGCCCCACCTGTGCCGAAGCCGGCTGTTCCGAACCCGCCAGAGCCAATCCCGGTTGCTCCGAACCCGCTGGAGCCACCCCCTCCTGTACCGAACCCGCCGGGTCCAATCCCGCCTGCGCCGACCCCGCTGGAGCCGAGCCCGCCTGTGTCGACCCCGCCGGAGCCCATCCCGCCTGCGCCGACCCCTCCCATGCTGATCCCGCCACTCTGGCTCGATCCGGCCCCCGCTGCGAACCCTGCGCCTCTTGTCGAGCCTGCCGGCCCTCCGTTTGCACCGATCCGGTGCGAATCGACCCGTGCAGCGGATGATCCGCCTGGATCCTCCTCCGACACAGTCTTGCCCTTCAGATTTTGTGTCAACAACGCCATGATTTCCTCCATTCAGGTGTCAATCCGTTCTTCTAGCCTTTGCGTGGATGTTTTCACATTTTTCTCGATGGCGGCCACCGATTCCGTCAATCCCACCAGATTTTCCTCTAGGGTTTCTGATGTAGGGTAGGCTGTGTAGTGGTGTCCTAAGACGCCCGCTAGTGCCGTGAGGGGGTGGACTCACCCTAAGCAATGCCTATATGCCGACACAAAGATGATCAAGTGAGCTAATCAAGATAAGCAACAAAACATTAAACTAAGCATGCCATTTATTCATTAGGCGGCAGAGCAATTTCTTTAGGCGTTAGGCAAAAGCACTCCTCCGCACGAGGGCTTAAAATTAGCGCGCGGCGAATTAAGCGACCTGCAAGTTAGAGATTTTCACAGGCAAAATGATAACAGGCTGTAATTCCAATACGGCACAAGCACCACAGAGCATACAATATCTCAAACCAAAATAATGATTACAACACCACAGATGAAATAGACAAAATCTGAACTAAACACTTAGGGCTGCAGGAAATCGGTGTAGATCTGAGATTTCGGAGGCAAGAAAGGGGCTTCCGGGTGGTGCGGGACTAGATCGGGCAAGGGGAAGGTGGCTCCACGTGGGGGAAAGGTTGGTGGTTGCTGGTCGAAGGGAGGAGGGGCTGGTATAGGGGGCTGCCGGGCTGGATCTGATGGAATCAGCCCAGATTTGGGGCGGCGGGCTTCAGGAGGGGTTGGTGGGGCTGCGGCTGGGCTGACGGGGGAGTTTTGTGGTGGCTGATGGCGGGGCTTGAGGAGGGGGCGGCGGAAGAGGGCTGTAGGGGGAAGTGGGGCCGGCGGCGTGGGGTTGCAAAGGGGAGGAAGATGGCGGCGTGGCTGTGTGGAGGAGGAAACCGGGTGGCCGGCGGTTGGGATTTAGAGGAGGAAGGGGCGGCGGCTAGGTCTGAAAAGGGGGGTGGCGTTGGCTGATTAGTAGGGGGAAGGAAGCAAGGAACGGATAGGAATCTTACCCAAGGAGTCGGCACCAAGGGGCTCCACGGCGTCGGCACCGCGGAATGATCACCGGAAGCGAGGAAGAAGACCTTCTCCAAACTTCAGCAATCTCATTCCTGCAGCCCTAACACTTCTATTTATAGGAGAATGGAATTAGGGCAACCGGAATCGACGGCTATGATTGGCCGGCGGTTCCGATCCCATAAGTACATGAAATAAAATCCAAAATATAAAATGTCATATATGAAACTGAGTCGAAACGACGAGCCGGACACATCCGCGGTGGCGGATCGCCGGTCCGATCAAGCCCGTCGACGCGAATATACGAAGGTGGGGCCTGCCTTGCGCCGAGATGCGCCCGGTGGTCCCCCATCAACTCCCCCAGACTGAAAAGCCTTCATCTCTGATGAATGGAGACGATCGTACTGTAGTCGAAGTCCGGGAGCGAGTTGATCAAGCTCGGCAGCAGCAATCCAAGTATCGTCGGAAGAAGAACGTCCAAACCAGCGAACCAAGTAGCTGCACACGAGTCCATCCGTAGAGGGGACGAACTCATGCGCAATGATCTCCGGAACCTGCTCGGCCCTCAGCTCTCGGGAAAAGTGGTCCGGTGGTGGAGGTGGTGCACTCGGTGAAGCCAATGGTGGTGAGCTCCTGGGGAAGTGGGAAGCAAGGGGAGGCCGGGTGGTGGGGGAAAGGGGTGGTGGTGGAAGCTCGAGAGGGCCGCCAAGGTAGGGATCAGGGTACTCGTGAGGTGGGAAGTAGGGTGTCAGGTCCTCAATATTGAACACAGGGTGGATACCCATGCTCGTAGGAATGTCCAGCTCGTAGGCATTCAACCCGATTCTCCTCAAACAGTGTAGGGTCCAATTCGCCTGGCGCTTAATTTCTTAGCAGGCCCCGGAGGGAGCCGCTCCGCACGAACTCGCACCATCACCTGTGCACCAACCAGAAAATGTTTTTCCCGCCTATGTCTGTCTGCCTGTTCTTTATAATGTTCGTTGCTCAAATTGATTTTACGCCTGATAGACTCATGCAAATGACGTGTGAAGGACTCAGTAGACTCACTAGGACGTGACTCAGTCGGGACGGGTATAAGATCAATAGGCTTCCTAGGGTCATAACCTGATACTACCTGAAACGGACTCAGACCAGTCGACCTATTGATGGAACTATTGTATGCAAACTCCGCTATAGGGAGCACCGAGTCCCAACTAGATGCGTGCTCTCCAACTAGACATCTCAGCAGGTTACCTAAACTTCTATTCACCACCTCAGTTTGACCGTCCGTCTGAGGGTGGTATGCGGACGAGAACTTAAGAGTAGTTCCTGTTTTCCGCCACAACGTCTTCCAAAAATAGCTAACGAACCGCACGTCCCGATCGGACACGATGGACTTTGGGATACCGTGTAATCTAAAGACCTCGCTCATAAATAAGTCCGCGACGCGGGGAGCATCAGCGGTCTTGCTACATGCAATAAAGTGCGCCATCTTAGAGAACCGGTCGACCACAACAAAGATAGAATCGTGTTTCCGCAGGGTGCGCGGAAGTCCCAGCACGAAGTCCATACTAATGTCCTCCCAAGGACGGTGGGGAACGGGTAAAGGAGTGTATAAGCCCGTGTTCTGCTTCGTTCCTTGGCCGTTTGGCATACACGACAATGTCGGACAATACGAGCCACATCTTTCTTTAGACTCGGCCAATAGAAACGATCCTCTACCAGAGCAATCGACTTATCCCGCCCAAAATGTCCGGCGGCACCCCCGGCGTGCAGCTCCCAAACTAAATAATCGTGATATGAGGTGTTGGGCACGCACAAACGGGAGCCCCGGAATAAATAACCGTCGGTGATCTGAAACCCCTCAACAGGATCCGGAGGGTCCCTCGACAACGCAGTGTAGGCCTCAGCGAAATCAGGACAAGTAGGGTAGTCCATGATCAACCTCTCGAAACCATCCACCTGGGCCCGCAGTGTGTGAAGTAGAGAGACTCGACGACTGAGTGCGTCGGCGGGCTTGTTCTCAACACCAGCGCGGTGCTTGAGAACGTAGTGGAAATCCTGTAAATACTCTACCCACTTCACGTGGCGATGACTCAGCTTCTTCTGAGAGTCGAGGTAGCGTAGGGCCTGGTGATCCGAGTACAACACAAACTCCCGGGGTAGGAGGTAGTGTCTCCAATATCTCAGTGACTGGACGATAGCATAAAATTCTCGATCGTAGGTCGAGTATTTTTGCTTGGCCTCGTTCAGTTTCTCACTAAAGTAAGAAACTGGGTGTCCCTCTTGACTCAACACTCCTCCAATACCCACACTCGATGCATCGCACGCGACCTCGAAGGCCCTACTAAAATCGGGGAGTCGTAGAACGGGGGCGGACGTCAGCTTGTCCTTAATCTCTTCAAATGCTCGAGTGGCCGCGGCGGTCCACTGGAAATCTCCCTTACGCATGCAGCTAGTAAATGGGGTCATGATCGAGCTAAAACCCCTAACAAATCTCCTATAAAAGGTCGCCAGTCCATGAAAGCTACGGGCCTCATGAATGGTCGAAGGTATGGGCCACTCGCGGATGGACTGGACCTTCTCAGGGTCAACTGACACGCCTGAGGAAGAGATAATAAATCCCAGGAAGTGGACGGACTCCGATAAAAAGGAGCACTTCTTCAGATTGATAAACAGCTTCTCCTTTCGGAGAATATCGAATAGGAGCCTCAAGTGCTTAAGGTGATCAGACTCAGTGTGACTATAGATCAGAATGTCGTCGAAGTAAACGACTAGGAATTTGCCCATATAGGGCCGCAGAACCTGGGTCATGACTCGCATAAACGTACTCGGGGCGTTCGAAAGCTCAAATGGCATGACCAACCACTCATACAAACCGTCTTTCGTCTTGAACGCCGTCTTCCACTCGTCTCCCTCGCGGACCCTAATCTGGTGGTACCCGCTTCGGAGATCGATCTTCGAGAAGATCTGAGCTCCGGACATCGTGTCTAATAGGTCATCTAGACGAGGGATCGGGAAACGATACTTCACAGTAATCTTGTTGATAACTCCACTATCAATGCACATGCGCCAACTGCCGTCCTTCTTAGGGGTAAGAAGGGCGGGGACGGCACACGGACTCAAGCTCTCGCGGATAAACTGCTTCCGAAGAAGCTCATCAACCTGCCTCTTGAGCTCAGCGTGCTCAACGGGATTCATGCGATAATGTGGCAGATTGGGGAGCGAGGCCCCCGGGACTAAGTCTATAGCGTGTTGGATGTCCCGCAGAGGGGGTAACTCATCAGGGAGCTCCTCTGGCATAATGTCCGCAAACTCATCTAGTAACGGTCGCACGGCAGGGGAAACCTCAGGAGTAGGGCAATCAGAAGCCATAGTGGCTGCCACTACATACATGATACCAGCATCAGTGCTATCTCTCAGTAACTCACTACGCCTCAGGATATGCACGAGTCTCAAAGCAATCGTGCTAGTGGACGGCTCGACCCGGCCCTTGGGCCTCTCTCTGGGCTGGGTGGGGGATAAGGTGATCTTCCGCCCCTTATCATAGAAGACACACGTGTTCGATCGACCGAAGCACGTGACATCGCGATCAAATAACCAAGGGCGGCCCAGCAGGACGTGGGCGACATCCATAGGGATGACATCGCACCAAACTCGGTCCTCAAAAGATGCTATGGTGATCGGAACGAGACAGCGCTGGGTAACCTGGATCGCGGTCTTGTCGACCCAGACGACGCGATAGGGGTGGGGGTGAGGCTCCGCCTTCACCTGCATGCGGTCTAGACCCTTCTGGGCCACAATATTCACACAGCTCCCACTATCGATAGCTAATTTGCAGGGACCGCCTGCACTCGGGAAATATGTGTAGAAAATGGTAGTGCGACGCCAATCCTCATCGGCTCGTGGGGTATGCAAAAAGCGCCTGACCACTCTCACCTCTAACGATCGCTTAGCGTCGCTCTCCCAGCCCTCCTCAACGGTGGCAGTGACCTCCTCAGTAATCTCCACATCACCCTCTAAATCGGGCTCCTCATCCTCAATCAACAGACTACGTGTGGGGCAGTGGGCCGCCACGTGTCCTCTACCTCCGCACCTAAAACACTGTAGACCCCCAGGCCTCTGGCCCTCGGTAGCGACAACCTTCCCCTTCAAGTCAGGAGTGACTCGGGGGGATGAGGTGGCTGCAGCAGTCTGGGCGGGAGCGGGCTTCCTAAACGTTGACGAATCCGTCCGGGAAGGAAACTGCTTCGTACTAGGGGCACGAAGGTACTGGTCATACTCTAGAGCGAGCTGGAATATCTGATCTACAGTCTCCAAGCGATGGGGAATCAGCTCTCTCCGGAGATCCGAGCGGAGGCTAGCCTTGAATCGAGAGGCGGTGACAATAGGCTCCTCCGAAATATCGCTCCTAACAACTAGCTCGTCGAATCGAGCCATATACTCAGCTACGGAAAGCGACCCCTGACGTAAGCTCTGCAGCTGATCAAGTAGCTGGTCACGGTAGGAGGCAGGGAGGTATTTATCCCTAAGCCTCTCCTTCATGTCATCCCATCTGGTGATGGGGTAGTAACCGTCACGCTCTAGGGTTCGCTCAACACTAATCCAATACACCTTAGCCTGTCCGACTAATTTCATCTTGGCGAACCGGACACAACGATCATCACTCATATCGTACCAATCAAAATAATGATCCATGTCCAGGAGCCAATCACTAAAGGCCTTTGGATCCAGGAGACCATCGAATGTCGGGGCATCGAGGCGAATCCTACGGGTGATGTCAAAACCGCGATCACCTCTCCGCGGGTCAGGATACTCATCAGGATTGTCGTCCCGGTCATCGTCGTGCCGAGCGGGCGGGGGCCCGCGCTCACGTCGACCCGGCGGGTAATACTCGTCTCGACGATGGTCACGGCGACCGTGTGGAGGGACACGGTCCCTCGGGCCAGGGTGACGTGGCATGCGGTAATCTTCCCGCGGGGGCGGGGGTCGGCCACGTGCTGGCTCAGGATTCCGCCATGCAGGCGGGGTGAGGACTCTCACGGGGACCTCACGGTGGTAGCGTTCTGCCGGTGGCGGATCATCTCTGACCCGCTGCCCGCGACGGGGAGAGTCGCCCGGGTCACCCGCGATCTCATCGTCATGAAGGGAGGGAGTATCTCTAGCGTGCTCTATCAGATCTAGACGACGAGTCACCGCGACGATATCGTGACGCACATTCTCGAACTGGGTACCCATTGCGTCAAAACGTTCTAGAATAAGACGCTGGAAGTCTGTGGTAGCGGTGCTCGAATTCGAGCCCGCTGCCCGGTCATTGGTGACTGGAGGATCTACCATGCTTCTAAACGCACTACCACTACGGAGCATGCACAATGGCCCAACCTTGGGCTCTGATACCAACTGATGTAGGGTAGGCTGTGTAGTGGTGTCCTAAGACGCCCGCTAGTGCCGTGAGGGGGTGGATTCACCCTAAGCAATGCCTATATGCCGACACAAAGATGATCAAGTTAAGCAACAAAACATTAAACTAAACATGGCATTTATTCATTAGGCGGCAGAGCAATTTCTTTAGGCGTTAGACAAAAGCACTCCTCTGCACGAGGGCTTAAAATTAGCGCGCGGCGAATTAAGCGACCTGCAAGTTAGAGATTTTCACAGGCAAAATGATAACATGCTGTAATTTCAATACGACACAAGCATCACAGAGCATACAATATCTCAAACCAAAATAATGATTACAACACCACAGATGAAATAGACAAAATATGAACTAAACACTTAGGGCTGCAGGAAATCGGTGTAGATCTGAGATTTCGGAGACAAGAAAGGGGCTTCCGGGTGGTGCGGGACTAGATCGGGCAAGGGGGAAGGTGGCTCCACGTGGGGGAAAGGTTGGTGGTTGCTGGTCGAAGGGAGGAGGGGCTGGTATAGGGGGCTGCCGGGCTGGATCTGATGGAATCAGCCCAGATTTGGGGCGGCGGGCTTCAAGAGGGGTTGGTGGGGCTGCGGCTGGGCTGACGGGGAGTTTTGTGGTGGCTGATGGCGGGGCTTGAGGAGGGGGCGGCGGAAGAGGGCTGTAGGGGGAAGTGGGGCCGGCGGCGTGGGGTTGCAAAGGGGAGGAAGATGGCGGCGTGGCTGTGTGGAGGAGGAAACCGGGTGGCCGACGGTTGGGATTTAGAGGAGGAAGGGGCGGCGGCTAGGTCTGAAAAGGGGGTGGCGTTGGCTGATTAGTAGGGGGGAAGGAAGCAAGGAACGGATAGGAATCTTACCCAAGGAGTCGGCACCAAGGGGCTCCACGGCGTCGGCACCGCGGAATGATCACCGGAAGCGAGGAAGAAGACCTCCAAACTTCAGCAATGAAATTCCTGCAGCCCTAACACTTCCATTTATAGGAGAATGGAATTAGGGCAACCAGAATCGACGGCTATGATTGGCCGGCGGTTCCGATCCCATAAGTACATGAAATAAAATCCAAAGTATAAAATGTCATATATGAAACTGAGTCGAAACGACGAGCCGGACACATCCGCGGTGGCGGATCGCCGGTCCGATCAAGCCCGTCGACGCGAATATACGAAGGTGGGGCCTGCCTTGCGCCGAGATGCGCCCGGTGGTCCCACCAGATTTTCCTCTAGGGTTTCCAAGCGGCCGATTTCCTCTTGCGTTCGAGTAGTTACCATGGTGGAGAAAAGAGCCTCTGATACCAATTGTTAGGAGAAGAAAGGGAGAGAGATAGAGATCTAAGAGAAGATTAGAAAACTAGGGTTGAGAGGAATAGTGAAGAGAAAAACCTAGAATTATTCTTGCTTGGCTACCAAGGGGGGTTCCGGGTATATTTATAACCGGATCCAAGGCCGGCCGGCCGAGGGGGCCTGCCGGCCCCAATATGGGCTGAACCGGGTTGGTTCAACCCCGAGGGCCGGGTCTTCAGAGAGTGGGGGCTGAACCAGTTGGTTCACCCCGTTGTCACCTCTGTATCTCCTCCACCGTCTCGTGTACTGACGCCCAAATAGCCGGACTCCGTCCGGGGGCGTAACAGGGTACTAATGCAATACAAATATGTCACCTGATAAACGTGTGTTCACAAAACATTCAAAGAATGACAACAAATATATTTTTTTCTAGATTTACATTAATTGTATGGAAGCTAACATTTTTGCAAATGGAATCCCAAGGAAAAATAGCTATTGCTTTTGGATGATATTGCTATTGTTGATGTATATCTATTTATAATTAATAAAATATGAAATCTTAGTTTTTATCCATGATACATATTACTCCGTCGTTATTCAATTTTTTATTCGTTACTATTCACGTAGGTACTTTCTTAAAGTATTTACTATATGTAGTTTATTTTATGTTAGGAGTGCATTGCCAGTAATTTGATAGTTGTATTTAGGATGAGGGATTTGTTTTTTGATGGGAACGAATTGCAATTTATTATATTGCGTTGCCCCTGAATAGTAAATGCACATGACATGTAATCCTGAAATTCAACTTTATGTTTCTTTATCTTTCTTTCATGCATCGCTTGTGATTTGTTGATTCTGTTTCTCATTGTGTTCTTGATCATCTAGGTGATTGGGCATGGAACTCGACCTTTTGTACTCTCCCGGAAATTTTTTCATAATATTTCCTCTTCTCCATTTCCAAATGATTCTGGGAAGAGAGCCACTAATTTTTCTAGTTGGCTTCAGCAACAACAGAATGATCTAGTACATGATGGAGTATCTATTGCTCCCGATTTACAGTGTGGGGAGATATTCCATCTCTTTTCTCTTGTTTTATCAGGAGAGATTTCGGTTTCACCAAGCTTGCCGTGCGCTGGTCTGGATGAGGCTGACGAGTTTCCAAGTTCAGATTCTTTTTCATTACTTGGAGAGATAGGCGACATTGATGCATCAAAAAGTTCAAAACGTAAAGGCGTTATGCCGTGCAGTGGTGGGGAAGTCAAGAAACCCAAGATTCAGTCTAAAGCAGATTGTGACCGGAAGGATAAAGGGTTCCCTGGTATCAAGATTCTCCTGAAAATGGAATCAGGTTTGGGAGATGATACTTTTGAATGTTTAGAATATGGAAAAATTCATGGACATGTTTCGGAAGAAGATTCCACTTCAGTTAAAAATGCATATTGTCTGGAGTCCTCAGACAATGTGGTTGCAACTCATGACTTTGGCCATCTATCAAGCTGGGATGCTATGACTAGATATTTTGATTTGTTGTCATCGTCTTCTGCTATTAAGAACAGAGCAAGCCCTTCTCCTACTGTTTTTAAGTTTGTCCATTCAATCATCAATCAGGCTGGTAAACATGGACTAACAATGGACGAAATTTCTTATGCTCTTCAAACAAAAGGTCTGATTCTTTACCTTCAAATATGCTTTAGATTCGGAAGTTTGCTATTGTTAATTTTGTACCTGGGAAACTTGAATTCTGCTAATATCTAATGCCTGTGGTCATTAATAGGTAAAGAAGTGGCTGAAATGTTTGTGGACACGTTAGAAGTATTCCGATTAGCTGTTAAGGTGACTTCTTAAATTTTACTTATTATAGCGTGCAATTTCTTGGTTTGTTACTTGTGGAGTGGAAGTTCACGTCGAACAATTAAATGCATGCAGTGAAAGTTGAACATTTTTGTCAATTGAATGTATACAATGAAAATCGAGCAATCACTAGACTGCCCTGATGATCTGAAGCTTCCTTGATAATGATATTATACTGATAATTTCTTCATGTTCCAATGAGCTTTAGTAAGCTTAGAGCAAAGGGCGATTTTAAAAAAATAGATTTCTCTCTTTTATATATAGTAAATAGAATAAAACATAAAATGAAGGTTGCTTGATGATTCTTGTACTTTCTGTATGATGTAAATGCCCCTTCTCACTATTTTCTTCCTTAGCAATTAAATTTTGAGCTGTTGTTCACTTGCTTCTTAATCATACATCATTGTTTCTGAAAAAATATTTGTACAGGTTAATGCATTTGATTCTATTCGGGTGGTTGATGCTTCATTTACTTCGAATTACTTTATCAGTGTGCTTGGGCATGAAAAGGTTCAGAACCAAGGTTATGATATTCTCTCTTGCACCAGGCCCCAAGTCTTTAGTTCTGGGGCATCAGAAGATGATTTATCCCACCAGCATGATAACATGGATAGTTCTCATATTAACCCCACAGTTGTTCATAACAGTAGAAATAATGCAAATGGTCTTGATATGTCTAACCAAACTAGTGATAGTTGTACTGAAGTACGCATTTTTGGAGAAAGTGCCATCTTGGTGGAGGAATCTAAGATTGAGAAATCTTTTTATATGCAAAATAATGATGTTACCAATGCTAGATATCCCCTTACCGATATGCCTGGGGTACTCCGGCCTATATTGCCTTGGATCAATGGTGATGGAAGTACTAACATGAATGTTTATAGGGGCCTCACACGGCGAATTCTAGGGATTATCATGCAGAATCCTTCCATATTGGAGGTACGTATTGCACACATGTAATTCTATTAAAGTTAAATTTAGTTGATTTTAAGTGATATAATGCATGCTAGCCTCTTACGTAATTTAGCATCTCAAATTTGATGCATTACAATCATCTTCAAAATTTTGGGCAATTATCTTTAATCAATTATTCGGCAAAATTACTATTTACCGATGAATAAAACTTTTCTCCTTCATATTGTTTTTTGTTTCCTGATGATGATATGCTTTCTTTGATTTTTTAAGTTCATGTTGTTGATGCTCGGAAACGGAACCGCCTAGTTAACACGGAGGGGGTGTGTTCGGTCTCACAGGCTAGAAGAGGAAAAGGATGAAAGTTGCAGGGAAAGAGGAAGCTTCTGAGTGCTCGAGAGTGGAGCAAGCGCTTGTCAAAGGGGTTGCGGGGATAGAGGAGAGGTTTGCTGAGAGCAGCGGAGGAGGTTGATCAGGAGAGGAGGTTGATCAGGAGATGTCGAGCAGACGGTTACTTGGACGGTTGTTCTTGCAGGTTGGGTGCCGAGGGAGCTGAGCTGAGCTGAGCTAAGAAGAAGAGAGGGGGGCCGCTAGCAGCGGCAACAGCAGACTTCGCCCGCCGCGGCTTAAATGTCACTCTTGCGACGGGCTTTCCTTTGATTAATATTGAGAGTTACAGCTTACAATACGCCTTTACAAGAAAGCAATAAAGGGTACAATGGGGGAAGCTGGCGGCTAAGGAAAAGGAATGCCAGAGGAGGCCGCGCGGACTGAGAAACGGAGTCGGCAGGCCGCGCGGTTGAAGGCATAGAGAGGGGTGCGAACTGAGAAACGGAGTCCGCAGGAAATGGGCTTGTTGCGGGTTGTCTTCGAGCGTGAGCACCTTGGGGTGTCTGAGCCTGGATCTGACGCTGGATCCCCCATATGAGAGGTATGGGGGTCTATTTATAGGCCCGAGGAGGTAACGGATTGCGGTGACGTTACTCCCGGTGAGACGGTAACCTGGGCGAGAAGAGAACGGAGTCCGCTGAGTCCGCAACAGGTCGCGCGGACTGGGGCTTGCTTCTAAAGCCGATGCTGCTGACGGCGAACTGAGAGACTTAGTGGCGGACTGCGATGCGGGTCCGCGGAGTCCACCACTGCTGAGCTGAGACTGTCCGCTTGCTACTGGGGTGGCAGATGCTGGAGGCTAAGCGGCGGACTGCAAGGAGAATCCGCGGAGTCCGCTGCTACTGAGCTGAGGTCCGCCTGCTGCTGGGGAGGCGGATGCTGGAGGCTAAGCGGCGGACTGCAAGGAGAATCCGCAAAATCCGCCGCTGCAGAATTGAGCGAGCTAAAAGGGGTGCGAGCTGGAGAGTGCCCGCGGAGTCCGCCGAGTCCGCACAAGGTTATGCGGACTGGGACTGCCTTCTGGAGGATCTGCTGCCTGGCGGGCTGGAAAGAGTCCGCCACTACTGACTGAGTCCGCGCCAAGACTGCGTACTGAGGGAGAAGTCTTCTATTACTGACTGAGTCCGCGCAAAGACTGCGGACTGAGGGAGAAGTCTGCTACTACTGACTGAGCCTGCGACAGGCCTGCGGACTGAGGAGGGGTCCGCCACTACTGACTGAGTCCGCACCAAGACCGCGGACTGAGGGAAGTTGACCCTGCCGCTGGAGAAGAGCTGGTGCTGGCAAAGGAGAGGCGGACTGCATTGCGAGCCCGCGGAGTCCGCCGAGTCCGCGCCTGCTGCTAAGCTGAGTCCGCTTATGTTGGAGATGGAGAGCCTGGCTGTTGAGGCTGTTGGGGTTCAACGATGAAAGCAGACTGGAAGTCTTGACCGCACTTCGAGTCCGCCGAGCTTGCGATGAACGGGACGTTGCTGCTGGTCTTGGCGAGTAGCCGGAGCTGGAGTCCGCGCTCTGTAGGCGGGCTGGAGGAGTCAGCTGCCCATGCTGCTGATGGCAAGGGCTGAGCGACCTGCCGAACTTGACGAGGCAGGCCGCCCGTGCTGGCGAGGTGGAAGCCGCGGTAGCCGGCTGACGGCCTGGGGGCAGGGCGCCACCTGTGCTTGGCGGTTTGGAGCGGTCTGGTGTTCTTGAAGAACGACTTGCAGGAGCGGGCTGAAAGAGCGGCTAGTTCCTGCAAAGGATGCGACTTGTTGCCGACCTGGGCGGATAGAGAGTTGAGTCCGGCAAGGAGAGTCCTGCGGAGACAACCTTGCGGTTAAGCTGAAAAAGGGGGGCGGCCTGCAGAGGAGGACTGCAGGAGCAGTCCGCGGCCCCTGCCGACCAAGGGAAGGCGCGCGGCCTGGGCGGTCAGACCGCTGAGACCGCCTAAGCCGCTCGGCCTGAGCGGACAGAGAATTCTGTCCGCCCACATCAAGGGCATCGCGGCCTCCAGGAGGAACCCGGGGCAGGCCGCGACGAGCGAGTTGGCTGCCTTTGGAAGGATCGCCGATTTCGGGGTTAACACATGTTTTGATCAAACCTCTAAGTTTTTGCATTTTACAATTTCTAATTTCTTTCATTTATTATCAATTTTACTTGAGACCATTGTACACATTTTCCAAAATGTCGGGATACATTTACGTGGAAATTGTCGATATTATTATTTTTTACTATTACAAGGAGACACACCCCAATATATATAGGAGTGGCGGCCAAAGTAAAGGGAGAGAAAACAAAACAAAATACAATAATATCAACACCCCCTTAAGTTGGGCGTGTGATGTCAACTAGGCTCAACTTGACAATGATCTTTCCAAAAGCACTTGTACTTAGTCCCTTAGCGAGGATGTCAGCTAATTGTTGTTCGGATCAAGGTTGTCAGGATCGCGATCCAGATTATAGGATCTTGCGATCCTACGATCCAGATTTTGAAAATTGATCCTGATTTTGTAAAGCGATCCTCGATCCGACCCTACTAAATCTCGAATCGATCTCATCTAGGATCTCGAACCTGACAACCTTGGTTCAGATGACACAAACAGGGTAACCGCAATGCCTCTTACTGTGTTCTTTGATGAAATGCCTAGCGACCTCAATGTGTTTAGTACAATTGTGTTGTACTAGATTGTGACCAATACTAAGGGTCACCTTGTTGTCACAGTAAAGTCTGATAGACTCTCCTTTCCTTTAGGACCAAAATCTTTCATGATACTTTGGATCCATAGCCCATCACAGATCTCATGAGTCATGACCCTGAACTCAACCTCAACATTGGATCTAGCAAACACATGTTTTTTTTGCTTTTGCAGGTAACTAAATTTTCACCCACCTTTGTACAATATCTTGAGGTAGACTGTCGATCATCAGTCGATCCCGTCCAGTCTACATTAGTGTAAACTTCAATAGTCAGCTCATCATTTGGTGAGAATAGGATGTCCTCCCTGGAGAGGACTTGAGATACTTGAGGATACGATAAGCGACATGAAGGTGACGAGTTTTTGGATAATGCATGTACTGGCTGACCACTCCAATAATATAGGAGATATTTGGGCAAGTATACAACAAGTAATTCAGTTTACCCACAAGAATCTGAAAGCTGGGGATGTGATGGAGACCAACCCAGATCAGGTCGACGCAAAAGTGTCTGACGTCGTACCCAACCAGACCTCTACCGACCCTGAGTTTTACATTTTTTTATCTGTGTCATGTTGCGTTTGTATTATTCTGCAATTAATGTTATATGTATATATATACGTGTGTGTGTATATATAAATATGAAACTATATATATGTTTGAGTTAGTGTGAAGAAAAGCAATTGGGTCTGGTCCATGAAGATAGGCTTCTCCTGGTTCAACTTCAGCACAGTCCATCTTCCCTCTTAGGGTTCATCCCAGTCAACCACGCAAATCAGTTCCGCCATTTCTGGCCTCAAGCCAAGCGGGTTTCATGCTCGACCACTCGCTCGATGCCGCACTTCGACTCCGCCAGCGACCACGACGACAACAACCGCACCCCACGAGCCACTTTCCCGGGCGATTTTCTGCATCTGTCCACTTCGGCCACAAGCTTCTGCCATGGCCGAACAAGGGAAACTGTTTAATTTCTTCTTCGTTTCGTGGTTGCCCTATATAAAGGGAACTTCGTGTATTTTTTTGTTAGTTGTGGATGTTAAAAAAATCTGTTAAGCTTTGCTTCCTTTAATCCGGGTTTGATTTTGTACTGATGTTGGTGAATGATTTCCGTGAGAGTGTTGTTTTTTTTATTTCCTATTTAGGGTCTGTTGAAGTTTTGTATTGCTGCCGTGAGAGTTGTTGATGAGAAAAAAACTGTTGCTGTTTTCTTCAGTTTAGTTGTTGATTGAGTGTGATGTGTGAATTTTGTTCCCTCCCGTAAAGGGGTCTGTGTAGGATATTTAGGTATTGAATTTTTGAGATTGCTTCTTTGTTTCCATCGAACTGTGGAGACATCTTAATTTGCTTGCCATGAGAATTTTGAGAAAGGAAACAAAAGGGTTGTTGCATGTTTTCTGTGGCTTCCCAAAATAGTTGAGTATCTGAGATTTCCTGGAGCCACTAGTGTGAGAGTGAGCGAATTTTCTTCGTGGTGTCTGTGTGCGATAGCGGCCGAACTCGGAGCGGGAGATCGAAGGTGACGAGGAATTCCTTTCGGGATCGTCGTCGACTTCGGTTGTGGAAAAATGCATCTTTCCATCGATAACTTGTTTTTTTCCTTCCTTTGTGTGTGTCTATAATTTCTATTAGGTTAATCGATTCATTGTTCGATTTTCGCCCGGATTTTGTCAGCAAACGCTACGTCGAAAACTCCAAACGTAAACGTATTTTGAGTTCACGATTTTTGTTTTTGCTACGACAAAGGGAAACGAACGTTGCGAAACTTCCTTCTCTGAATTTTGAGTTGAACCATTTTTCAAGAAAATTCATTTGAAAACAAAAAAGTTACTTTGTGCTTTGCAAAAAATCAAAGTTGCTTAATTTTTTAAAGTGTGTGCAACGACCGTTCAAATTATTTTTTTTGCAAAAAACAATTATTCATTGCACACATTTAGAGTTTCCTAAAAGAGCTGACAGACGCGCAAATCCTACGTGCCGTCCTGCATCAACTTGGTATCAGAGTCAAGTTTCGAAATTTTCTAAGTTTCGGAATCCGCCCCGCGTACACTAAGAACCCACATAGCATTTTTTTTGTTAAAAAATAATTATTTTTTAGCATAATTATACATTTTCATCTTTTTGTCTGACTTGCATGCACTACGTAGTGGTAGGTTAGTGAGTATGAGTTCACCCCATCACAATTCAGCATCTGAACACCTTCAAAAGGTAAACTCTGAGATGCGTCAAACCAAACCAAACCTAAACCGATCGTTTCGGTTCACTAATCGGTGCGGTTTGGGGCGGTTTTCAGGGGCGGTTTTCAGTTTTATTATAATAATTTATATGACAAGTTGATATCATTATTTATGTATTATAGTTATTTTAATAATGTTTTCCTTTAATTATATAATATATAATATATAATAAAGTAGTGAAAATAACAAAATAATAATAACAAAATGTGTAAACAACATTTATATTGTTAGACACAAATGATTTTCATCATACTTTAATCAATTTACAGATCATATGATGTGCGTCATGTGTCTCTATACTATATTAAAATGAAAAACATTAAGTATATGTCATGGTTACAATTAGGACCATTAAATAAATCAGAATCATCTAATCACTTTGTACTATCATCTAAACGTTGATCCATCCAGCAGCCTAGATACTCCTACCGCTCGCAACAAAATAGTTACTTTAAACAACATTGATTTTCAATAGTGAAAACAAAATGCAAAAATATATAATAACGACCTTTCTCTCAATCCACCAAGCGGCAAGTACCTATATGATTATAAAACATATACATTAAATCTTTTTAAACTTTATAGTAGATCCGATCAAGCTTTGAAAAAAATAAGTAATTGATACTTAACTATTCGACAAAATTTACTTCATCTTCATCCGCAATAGTTAGACAATATTCATTGCATCTTCATCCACGTATGATACTTCCAACTCTAAAGAATTAAGAATGTAATTTATAAACAAATGTCATTATGTTTAGCTTAGACAATCTTATACATTCTATATTTTAAACTTAAATAATATTTACCTTTGTCAAGCTCTTCGTCTTTTCAACATCAATAAGCATCTCTTCCAAATCTATAAGGGTTGTCTTGCAACGAAGCCAATCACGTCATCACTCCATCAGATTATCACTCAATACTCAATAGTCAATATTTAATACTTCACTGAATTATGTGATAAGACCTAACTTTGATTGTTTCTAATCGAATAGTAATAATGTGACTTTTCGGTTCGGTTTTTTCGGTTTACCGAAATTGAAAACCGCACCAAACCGAAAAGGGGGCGGTTATCCAAAATGAAAAACCACCCCTACACCTTCGGTTCGAATTTCGGTTCGGTTTGGGCGGTTCGGGAGGTTCAGACGATTTTCGGTTTTTCATGCACACCCCTAAGTCCCACCTCACTATGTCGAAAGATCTACGCTTAGGAGGAATCCTCTTTTTGAGGAAGAAGTTAAAATTCTCTTAGATAGGTTTGAATCTAAGCACGACCGAGGTAGAAATTCCCCAAGGTATTTTCCTGAACCCCAACGAGAACTTTTCCTAGGTATGCGAGATTATTATCAGGAGAGACCTTATTATGACATGACGAGAGAAGAGTGTCCTCGAGACCATCATCGTCCTATGCCGGCCATGCATCGTGAAGATCGACCTAGAGATTGACATCGACCGCCACCCCCACATCGTCGAGACAATCGTGATCCTTATAATGACGATTACGACTATCCTCCCCGAGATAGGCGATCGGATATCACACATGTAGTGAAACTTGATCCGCCTCTTTATGATGGTTCTATGGATCCCAAGATCTTTTGACTGGGTTATAAACATAGTGTGAAGACCCTTTTTTCGGGCTTCCCAAAATGATCAGCATTGATTTTCAATAGTGGATGGTAGAAAGAAAATACACAGTAAAAAACAAAATAACACTAAACTTTTTATTCCCTTGTTTATTTACAACATTCTTACAATTGCTTATTTCATGTCTGCTAAGAATTTACAATAATTTTTTGAACAGACTAGCTTATGACTTTCAGAATCCTCTTCGATTGCTTGGTAGTCATTTATCCATACCTGGTCCAATTCTTCAGGTGCGAACCTTCGCCGTGCACTTGGAGTCTCATTTGTTGCCTAAAAAATTGGATCCACTGAGGGTTAGTCATAAAAATATGACTATGTGAGAACAGTATTTCTTGAAATGGTTATACATGCAAACAAGGGGGATAATACCAATATGCACACAATACAATAAAATCAATTACTTGATTATTCTCAATAATTACCCCTTATTTTTAGTTACATAAAATGAGAAATGCTCCGGTGATGCAAACTTGAATTGCCCCCCCCCCCCCCCCCCGAAGAGCGTAATTGTAGGCTCACCCTTACTGGTGAATCCATCAGTAGATGCCTCTACATCATCGGATTCGAAACCGTCACATTTCCCTATGCAGAGTTTTAAATAAATTTTATCTTGTCGTATAAACAGAAGTTTTGAAGAAAACTGATCCCCTCAAAAATATATATATCGCTTTTATGTTTTTTCCTCGCCCACATTTTATTCCATATCGATATCTTAATGAGTTAAACTCATATGCACAGACATCGTTTATTAAAAAGTAAACAAGAATAGGAAATTACGTGAATAAACTTAATTCAAGAAATAAAATACGCACCATTTCCTTGTCTTTATTCATATCCTTTCCCGCATGAATGTCACGGTTATCACGAGACGTCATCCTCGAAGTTCCAAGCTTTGGAAACCACTGAAATAATATGCATCTTAATTTGGGTTGCGTCTCGTTTTACACGTAGCATAGAGCATAAAAGATTGTATCGGAAAGCTAAAATAGTAAACCGAAAATTCCAATTAAATTGTTAAAGGCCAAATCTGATTTTATACTTTGCCGGACAGCTAGAAATATGCCTCAAAATGGGCTAAAAACCAGCCCCCAAACGGACTTCCACCAAAAACTTGGCTATCTTAAACGTAATTGTCCAGTATGGTACAAAAGTAAACGTGGCTATCCACCAAAAACTCCAAAAAATTAGCAATTAAAATCAGTAATTTGGTATCCCCGCAGTTCAAAACGTAAAGCAAGTAACCAAGTAGAGGAAATAAGCCAAACCAGCCAAGAGGAGGAAAAAACAGTGGCTTGGAAACAGTAGCAAGGAGGCAGCAGCTCGGGAGCAGTTACAAGGAGTAGCGGTAACTTCGCAGCGACAACAACTATACAGGAGCAGCTCAGGAGGAGCAGAAACCCTAAATCAGCAGCAGAGACAGCAGCTGAAGAACGGTAGAAATTAGGAGAAGCAGAGAAATTTAGGGCAGGACTCGGAGAAGTAATCGGCCAGAGAAAGAAGAAAAAGAAACCTTGAAGCAGTAGCAGAAGAAGAACGACAACAACAGCCCTAACAGAAGAAGAAGGAAGCACCAGCAGCTCTATTCGGCCCAGCAGAGCCGTCGGCCCAAATGAATTGGCGGCAAAGCAGCGTCGGCACGGGAGCACGGCAACGACGACACAGGTAGCTCGGCACAGAGAAGGGGATGAAGGAGAAGAAGAAGAAGACTTTTACTGCCGACCCAGAGCAGGAAAGAAGAAATCGCCGGAAATCGCAGAAGCAGGAAGGCGACGGGAAAGCTTTGCAGTGCGGGAGAAGAATAGCGGACATGCTCGTTTTATACAGTGAAATCAGCGGCTAAGCGGGAAGATAGGGCCAAAACACCGCTCCAGGTGTTAGTAACCAAATCCAACATGCCACCCAGCCAGTACTTTACCTAGCCAACACAGCACCTTTACAGCCAGCCAACAACCAAACAGTCCGCAAAACAAAATATCAAAGCCAGCCTAATGAAAGAGATCAGCCCATAAGCACATAAATTTAATCAGCCCACATAAATTCAGGCCATATAAAAGGCAGCAAGCTCAAAGAAATTAAAGGCAACCCAGAAAAATCAAATCAACATGAAAAGAAAGAAATCATAAAATATGCGCTTTTTCATCATCGGGGATATACTCAAAATATTTATACGGAGTTTTATTTTATGTCGTTACAAATCCTCCCCTCTTTTAGGAGTGTTCATCCCTGAAAACTAAAATAGACATGTCACTTTTATTCATCTGCAGAATGGTAAATACAACCTATTTCCCATAGGTATAAGACCGGGAAAAAACTAATCGATCGGCTAGGCCTTCTTGAGGTGGCGTTGGAGCAGGTGCAGGAGCAGGTGCGGGTACTGGTGCAGCTGCAGGTGCCGATGCTGGTGATGGTTCTGATGCGAATGATTCAACAAGAATTTGATATAATTGCTGCTGCAGTGGAGGTTGTGAATAAATTGTTTTATTCCGGAGCTTTGGTCAATTCTTCTTTGTGTGACCCGACTCACGACAGTAATAACAAGCGTCAATCAAGCATTCGCCTCGGTTATATCTATCACACTTAGCACATTTTGTTGTGGTTGCTTGAGGCGTGTTACTAGTTGATTGACCTGTCTGGATTGATTTGATCTCCTTGCCCTGTTCTTCACCCTGAGTTGGGGTTTCCGTGACTTTCCTCTTCCCATTATCTCGATGTTTTTGTGTTTTGCCTTGATCGATCTCCACTAATCGATCTCGTTCGACCAACTTTCCAACGTCCAGAATATCGAGGGGTACGAGTAGATTGCGGATGTTGTCTTGCAGTCCTTGTTGAAACTGTCGACAATGATCTTCCTCGGTCGTCACGAGGGAATCGACATAGTACGCCAAGTTGGAAAATTCTGTCTCGTACTGGAGAACCGTCTTTGATCCCTGTACGAGTCGCAAGAATTTGTCATGTAGGACTCGTTTCTCGGATTGGGGCACGAACCAGTTGGTGAATTCTTGGAGGAAGTTTGCCCACGTTACAACTCTATGTCTGACAAACTTTGTCGTAATGATATTGTTCCACCAACGTTTCGCTGTGTCTTCTAGTAAAAATGATGCGAACTCAACCTTTCGATCATCTGGACAGCGCATGACTTGAAAGACGGTTTCGATACAGAGTATCCAATCTTCTATTTCCAAAGGAGACATGCCTCCTATGAACGTCGGTGGTTTTAATTCCATAAACTGTTTAAGATCATAGTCCATTTGACGGTATTGGAGTGCCGGAGTTTCAACTCCTGGAGGAAGATTTGGAGGAGGGTTCATTTGATGTTGATGTGGTTGATGTGGGGGATTAGGATTCTTTTGGGGAAGTGTGGGTCCTAAAGCAGCTAACGTCGGGAAAACTAACTTAATAGCTTCTGTTATAGATAGAACGAAATCCGAAGGACGCCGATGGTGTTGATACCCGTTGTCACTTCCCTCGGACCTGGTGGCTGCTTGATGGTCATGATCTTCTTGATTCTCCCGACGGCGTTGACTGCGGCGGCTAGAATACACTTGGACGGGTTCCTATAAACGAATGTTACATATTAAATTTTATGTTATCTTTTTGTACTGCCTACGATCACACATATTGAAAATAAATCTGGCTCTGATACCAATTGTGAAGACCCTTTTTCCGGGCTTCCCAAAATGATCAGCACTGATTTTCAATAGTGGATGATAAAAAGAAAATGCACAGTACAAAAACAAAATAACACAACTTTTTATTCCCTTGTTTATTTACAACAATCTTACAACTGCTTCTTTCATGTCTGCTAAGAATTTACAATAATTTTATGTACAGAGTAGCTTATGACTTTCAGAATCCTCTTCGATTGCTTTGTAGATATTTAAGCTTCATTTGGTACCGCAGTGGCGTTTGCTCCCGGCGGGTCGAAATGGAGAGTTGGAACCGGAGGGGGGGAGGCGGGGTTGAAAAAGCGGCGTTTGAGGGGCTTTTTCTTCTTGAGGCGGGTGCAAACCGAGCAAACGCCGCCGGCGCCCCGTTTGTTTAACCGTCGTTCGGCGGCGTTTGCTCCAAACGCCCAGCGAAAACGCCGAAACAAACGAAGTCTTATCCATACCTGGTCCAATTCTTCAGGTGTGAACCTTCGTCGTGCACTTGGAGTCCCATCTGTTGCCTAAAAATTGGATCCACTGAGGGTTAGTCATAGAAATATGACTATGTGAGAACAATATTTTGTGAAATGGTTATACATGCAAACAATGGGGATAATACCAATATGCATACAGTACAATAAAATCAATCACTTGATTATTCTCAATAATTACCCCTTATTTTTAGTTACATAAAATGAGAAATGCTTCGGTGATGCAAACTTGAATTGGGCCCCGCCCCCGAAGAGCGTAATTGTAGGCTCACCCCTACTGGTGAATCCATCAGTAGATGCTTCTACATCATCAGATTCGAAACCATCACATTTCTCTATGCAGAGTTTTAAATAAATTTTATCTTGTCGTATAAACATGAGTTTTGAATAAAACTGATTCCCTCAGAAATATATATATCGCTTTTATATTTTTCCCTCGCCCACATTTTATTCCATAGCGATATCTTAATGAGTTAAACTCATATGCACAGACATCGTTTATTAAAAAGTAAACAAGAATAAGAAATTACGTGAATAAACTTAATTCAAGAAATAAAATACTCACCATTTCCTTGTCTTTATTCATATCCTTTCCCGCATGAATGTCACGGTTATCATGAGACGCCATCCTCGAAGTTCTAAGCTTTGGAAACCACTGAAATAATATGCATCTTAATTTGGGTTGCGTCTCGTTTTACACGTAGCATAGAGCGTAAAAGATTGTATCTGAAAGCTAAAATAGTAAACCGAAAATTCCAATTAAATTGCTAAAGGCCAAATCTGATTTTATACTTTGCCGGACAACTAGAAATATGCCTCAAAATGGGCTAAAAACCAGCCCCCAAACGGACTTCCTGTCATCTTAAACGTAATTGTCCAGTATGGTACAAAAGTAAACTTGGCTATCCACCAAAAACTCCAAAAACTTAGCAATTAAAATCAGTAATTTGGTATCCCCACAGTTCAAAACGTAAAACAAGTAACCAAGTAGAGGAAATAAGTCAAACCAGTCAAGAGGAGGAAAAAGCAGTGGATTGGAAACAGTAGCAGGGAGGCAGCAGCTCGGGAGCAGCTACAAGGAGCAGTGGTAACTTTGCAGTGACAACAACTACACAGAAGCAGCTCAGGAGAAGAAGAAACCCTAAATCAGCAGCAGAGACAGCAACTGAAGAACGGCAGAAATTAGGAGAAGCAGAGAAACCTAATCGGCCAGAGAAAGAAGAAAAAGAAACCTTGAAGCAATAGCAGAAGAAGAACTACAACAACAGCCCTAACAGAAGAAGAAGCAGCAGCTCTATTCGGCACAGCAGAGCCGTCGGCCCAAATGAATCGGCGGCAAAGCAGCGTCGGCACGGGAGCATGACAACGACGGCACAGGTAGCTTGGCATAGAGAAGGGGATGGAGAAGAAGAAGACTTTTACAGCCGACCCAGAGCAGGAAAGAAGAAATCGCCGGAAATCGCAGAAGCAGGAAGGTGACGGGAAAGCTTTGCAGTGCGGGAGAAGAATAGCGGACGACATCGTTTTATACAGTGAAATCAGCGGCTAAGCGGTAAGATCGGGCCAAAGCACCGCTCCAGGTGTTAATAACCAAATCCAACATGCCGCCCAGCCATCACTTAACCTAGCCAGCACAACACCTTTACAGCCAGCCAACAACCAAACAGTCCGCAAAACAAAATATCAAAGCCAGCCCAATGAAGGAGATCAGCCCATAAGCACATAAATTTAATCAACCCACGTAAATTCAGCTCATATAAAAGGCAGCAAACTCAAAGAAATTAAAACGCAACCCAGAAAAATCAAACCAACATGAAAAGAAGGAAATCATAAAATATGTGTCTTTTCATCATCGGGGATATACTCAAAATATTTAAACGGAGTTTTATTTTAAGTCGTTACACATAGAGACCTATTTTGAGTGGTTTCGTATGACGGAGAACCAAAAGTTGCAGTGGTATCGTATTTTGGTGGGCGGCGGGTAGGCCGCCGCCGGCAGTGCAATTAAAAAAAACGGATTTCCGGAGCAGCTGTATCGGGAGAGGGAGGGGAGACGGAACAGTGTTTGGGGGGGGGGGGGGGGTTATTGGCATACCCCATGGTATGCCCTGGTCATACCATTAAATTGACGGCTGAGATCGATTTCTGAGTGAAATCAACCGTCTAATCTAGTTGATTGGCCCTCAGAGTTACACGGTACGACACCGATACTTCTTTGTATATAATATATGTACACACACATATATATATGTATGTACATATATATGTATATATATATATGTACATATGTATATAACCTACTGATTGTAGAGTAAGGTATCATGATGCAGTGCAGGCTTTCCTTAGCTCCGTTCAGGCCCTATTTGGCGTGCCGGTGGAGGTTGTATATATTTTGTGAATGGTTGGAAATTGTGGTAAAAACACAACGGTTGAAAACTGCGATCATGAACACAATTTTTATATTTGAAGAAACTTTGTTTTTAGTACAATCATAAATGTGAATGCAATTTTACCTGTTTGATAGCATAGTTATCTGTTTACATCAAATAACACTTAACATAACAACGTGCATGTTTTAAAATTCGAATAGTTAAACAACTGGGTACATGATATTTAAAATAGTAAAAATTACATGACGTCTCCATTCCCTGCCTTATCGACTTCACCTACAAATTGTAAGAAATCCCAGTTGTAAATATATAATTGTTATAGTAGATTGCCTATTAAAAATGGAATGTTAAACTTACTGGTGTATATTTTGTAATCGATTGACAATACGATCTTAAGATTCACATTTCATCAACATCTCTCCCTTCAACGATGTCCACATCTATTTCATCAGTTTCGAGCATGTTTTCATTTAACTCTTGATGTATAAAATTCTCAATCATCCTCACACTCAACAAACTTTGAGTATTTACATGAGGGATGTCTACAAATATAATTGTGCAAAGCCGTGGTTGCCATAACGATTGAAATTCATTTTTTGAAGGAGTATCGGGTCATGTCACAAAGTGTCCCCCATTTCTTCTCCCACACACCAAACAACATTTCTATAACACCGTGAAGTGATAAATGTGATTTATTAAAAAAAAACTTGTGGTCCTTGGATTGGGCTGCAATCATGTGCAAATTAGGTAAATGATATCTAGTATCCCTCTAGGGTTTTATAGAGCCTCTTTGTAGTGAATATCCGACATCAACCAAATAATATTTACCTATACAAGCAAAAAATCTAAGAGAAATAATTGTGCGTTAATGTTATTAGTTCAAACAAGCTTCAATGTAAATAGTGCACAAACTTAGAGGTGGATATGGAAAATTTATTATTTTGATTTGTTAATGCATGATGAAATATTCAACTATCATGAGCCGAACCCTCATATCCTGGCACATAGAATGTGAAGCACAAGTTGAAATCACAAATAGCCATATCATCGTGTTATTTTACCATGACAACCAATATATTTGTTTTTTATCTATCAATTGAAATGTGTGCGTCCACATGAGTTTTAATATATGTGTAACAACATGGCTTATTGATTCATTTTGTGATAAAATGAACAACGTGATTGTTATTGTGTTTGTTCTTGCAGGTCCCTCTAAGCCATGAGAACGTTCAAGATCTTTTGACAGATAAATAAAGATACTTTGTGATATTCTAGACATGTTTTGAAACCTAGCAGGATATCTCAATAATAATTCTTTCACCCATTTATTGCTGGTTTGATGTAATGTCATGTACGAGGCACAGTTGTCAAGGCGCGCACTTAGGCGCATCCCGCCGCGCCTCAGCACGGCTGAGGCGGGCGATGTGGCCCAGGCGCGCCTGGGCCTTTTAAGGTGTTTTTTTTAAAAAATTGAGATGTGCAAAAACATGATCTCAGACGCACCCAAGACACCCCTAGGCACACTTGGGCGCCCAAATCGCTGAAATTGGGTGAATTGGGCGCCCAATTTGCTCAATTTCCTTTTTACCCCATTTGTGCGCTTCATGTGCCTCAGGCGCGCGCCTGCGCCTTGCGTCTAGGCTCCAGGGGCCCTTTGCGCCTCGGTGCATCTTGCGCCTTTGATAGCTTAGGTACGGGGTCTTTGTAGGCATAGTTGAAATGTTTATATAAGTGAGACATTTTGATGGAGATCGAGCATGGTTTCCTTGTTTTGTCAGAAAATTAATGTTCGTCCTGTGTTAATTTGGTTCAGTTATAAAATCATTAATGTAATGTTTTAATTCCCGTATAATTAATTAAGAACCATTTGCATTTTCATCTAATTGTATTTATTTGTGTTCATTTTGCATCACAACACTGAGAGTCACATTAACATCGGTACACCCAAGTCACACGGCCTACCTACCATGCATCAAATTTTGGTATCAGAGCCCAGGTTAGGGCACATGCATGTTACGTAGTGGTAGGTCTTACCGACAAACCATGTCTGACCCGTATCTCACCGCTGAGAGAGCCACCAACTCCAATTCGGAACCGACACAAGCAGAGTTCCAACGCTTGATGTTAGATCAATTTGATCAAATAATGACATTATATGGCGATATTCGCACTTGCGTCGGCGCCCTGGAGATTCAGCGAGAGCACTCCACTTCCCAAAGTAGGGATAACTCACCCACTCCACCTGATGTTCCCTTTGAGGAAGGACGGGTTGCCCTCCCATCACAAGACATGCGTGTTAGGAATCGACCACCACGAGAGGCCGCTCCACTTCGAGAGCTTGCCCCACACTAAAGGTGACCTCTTGATTATGTATGAGCTCGTCAGCCTTCACTTGCTCCCCCACGGCGTCCAGCTCCACAAGATCGAGCTCTGGACCATTATGACTACGGTCCGGATGATTACTTTGATGATTATCCTAGGCCACGTCGAGCACCACACGTTGATTATGATATTACCTATCACATATGCATTAATGCTCCCACCTTCGATGATCAGTTTGACCCAAAGACTTTTAGTGATTGGTTTCAGGAGATGGACCACTACTTTGAGTGGTATGACATGAGTGACGCGCGTTATGTTAGATTCGCAAAAGTGAAGTTGGTCGGTCCAGCCAAGATTTTCTGGTTCAGTTTAGAGAGGTCTCTTCAACGAGACGGGTACCGTTCTATTATTTATTGTGAGGACTTGAAATGCCAACTGAAGGAGAAATACCTTCCCACTTCTTATCGAAATCAGTTGCTAAATCATCCTTTTGCGTTTCGCCAGGACACGCAATCCGTAGTGGAGTACATGTCTCGATTTGATGAGTTAGCAATGAGGAGTGATTTGCGAGAGGAGACTCGTGCCACCATTGCCCAATTCCTTACTGGGTTGAGATCGGAATTACGTAGGAAACTTATTCCCCGCCGGTTAGAGACGATCGAGCAAGTTTATCAGATGACCCTCGAGTACGAGTAGTACCTGCGACTCGCTAGTTCCCATCAGCTTCTTCCAAGTCAGACGAGTCCACATTTAGGAGGCCACAATCAGTCACTTCCACCCCTGCAAGGTCCTCCCATGTTCCCTCGAACACAAAGGGCATGGTTGTCTCCACTGGACCTTCCATAGCCCCCAGGTCAGTGGACATCCAGTGTTATCTCTGCTCGGGTAAGGGCCATGTGGCGGCCCAATGCCCTCCGAGAAATCTGTTAGTCCCAGTGTTGATACTAAGGAGATTGGTGATGATGAGTTTGTTGCCACCGTCGAGAACGATTGGGAGAGTGATGGTGAGTGCTCTCTAGAACTAAGTGTTATACGACGTCTCCTCTACACCCCTGTTCTGATGAGGATTGGCGTCGTACGACGATCTTTTATGCATACTTCCCCGGGACCCCAGCACAGGCTATCCCTACAAGCTAGCCATAGATAGCTGGAGTTGTGTGAATATCGTAGTCCGACGATCATTAGAGCGGATGCAGGTGACTCCCGAGCATCACCCACATGCTTATCGAGTTGTTTGGGTTGATAAGACGACTATACATGTCACCCAGAGGCCATAGGTGCCTAGTTAAAATTACCCTCGCTTCATTTTGAGGACCGCGTTTGGTGTGCCTATGGATGTTACCCATATTCTTTTAGGGAGACCATGGTTATACGACCGTGATGACACGTGTTTCAGTCGCTCGAACACGTATGTCTTCTACGACAAGAATCGTAAGATCACGTTGACACCAACCCAACCAAAGGAGAAATCCTCGGGGAAGGTCATGCCCTCTACTAGTACGAGCTCATCGAGGCCATTGCACATCCTGCATCGCATCGAGTTTATGAGAGAGTGCCAACGTCAATATCTTTTACGTAGTGGGAGCCACCATGGCTTCTGAGAGCCCTACGGAGATTCCTGAGTCACTACCTAAGGTCTGACGACTTCTGGATGATTATGCTGATATTATTCCAGATGAGCTACCTGACGAGTTGCCTCCATTACGAGATATTCAACATGTCATTGATTTGACACTGGGAGCTTCACTCCCGAACTTACCACATTACCGGATGAATCCGGATGAGCATGATGAGCTCAAGCGGCAGGTTGATGAATTGCTGAGGAAAGAATTCATTTGAGAGAGTCTGAGCCCGTGCGCAATCCCTGCCCTTCTCACCCCGAAGAAGGACGAGAGTTGGAGAATGTGTATTGATAGTAGGGTTATCAACAAGATTACTATAAAGTATCATTTACCCATCCGCCAGTTGGACAATTTATTTGATACAATGGCTGGTGCCCAGTTATTTTCGAAGATCGATCTTCGCAGCTGGTACCCCTAGATTAGAGTACGCGAGAGAGATAAGTGGAAAACGGCTTTTAAGACCATAGATGGTCTTTATGAATGGTTGGGCATGCCATTTGAGCTATCCAACTCCCCCAGCACCTTTATGTGCGTCATGAATCAAATCTTTTGGCCCTTCATGGGCAAATTCTTGGTCGTCTGCTTTGACAATATTTTAATCTATAGCGACTCTTCTGATGACCATCTGAGCCATCTGAGGCTCGTATTTGATGTTCTCCAAAAGGAGAAGCAATATGTGAACTTGAAGAATTGTTCCTTCCTGGCTGATTCCATGCACTTCCTTGGGTTCATCATATTAGCGTCCGACGTGTCTGTTGACCCGGACAAGGTCCGATCTATTTGTGAGTTGCATATTCCCTCCACTATCACTAAGGCCCGTAGTTTTTCGAGCTAGCCACCTTCTACAGGAGGTTTGTCCAGGGTTTTAGCATCATTATGACCCTCTTCACGAGCTCCCTACAGAAGAGAAATTTTCAGTGGACGGCTGCCGCCACTCGCGCCTTTAATGAGATTTTGAAAAACTGACCGCACCTGTGTTGAGATTTTCTGACTTCTCTAAGGTGTTTGAGGTAGCATGTGACGCATCTGGAGTTGGGATCGACGGAGTACTGATCCAGGAAGGTCATCTGGTTTATTACTTTAGTAAGAAGCTGAGAGAGGTCCGACAAAAGTACTCAAATTATGATAATGAGTTTTATGTTGCGGTGCGGTCGCTTCGGTATTGAAGTCACTCTCTCCTTCCATGGAAGTTTGTTTTATATTCTGATCATCAAGCTCTACGATACCTCAACTCACAGAGGAAGTTAGGGCATAGACATGCAAAATGGGTCGAATACTTACAGGAATTCCATTATGCTTTCAAACACCGCACAGGTGCTGAGAACAAACCTACCGACACCCTTAGTCGTCATGTGACCTCCTTCGCACACTAAGTGCTAATACATTTAGTTTCGATCACTTACTGAGTGAGCATCCGACCTACACCAATTTTGGTGCGATTTATCTGGGATTTTTGAGAGATCCCCCTGAGCCCATTGAGAGGTTTGCTATTGTCGAGGGTTATTTATATTTCTGGTCTCGTCTCTGCATTTCCTGGAATTCATTCTGGGACTTCCTGATTTGAGAGTTGGATGCAGGTGGTGCCACTAACTACTTTGGCAGGGACAAGACGATTGCTCTGGTTGAGGATCACTTTTATTGGCTCGCCTTGAAAAAGGATGTGGCGTGCGTTGTCCGTCACTGCGCTACATGTTAGACTGCTAATGGGTACCAAACAAAATATTGGACTCTATACTCCTCTTCCAGCCCCACACCAGCCACGAGTCGACATTAGTATGGATTTTGTGTTGGGTCTTCCTCGCACTTTGAGGAAGCATCATCCTATTTTTGTAGTAGTAGACCGATTTTCGAAGATGGCTTACTTTATTACCTGGCGCAAAATCGCCGATGCGGCTCATGTGGCAACCCTTTTCATGAGAGACATTTTTCAATTATACAGATTCCTTAAATCCAGTGTCTGACCGCGACCTTCGATTTATGAGTTACTGTTAGAAGTCGTTATGGCATAAAACAGGCACGACCTTGAAATTTTCTACCGCATATCACCCAGACTGACTGCCAGACTGAGGTTGTCAATAGGATTTTAGGTAATTTATTGTCGTGTCAATTTGATGATCACCCGTTGGTTTGAGATTCTGTGTTACCCGTAGCGGAGTTTGCATATAATAGTTCCATCAATAGGTCTACGGGCATGCGTTCATTTCATATAATGTCAGGTTATGAGCTTAGGAAACCTGTTGACCTGATTTATATAAAGCACAGACAGATGAACACAAGTGTGGGCAACATTTTCGGGTAGGCAAGCAAGCCATGATCTGATTTCGCATGGAGAGGCTCCCAAAAGGAGTTGCTCAGAAACTACAACCAAAGCGAATGAGCCCTTAGTGGATTCTAAAGAAAATTAGGACAAATGTCTATGAGGTTGACCTCCAGCAGATATGAGTATTCATCTCATATTTAATACTGAAGATTTAACACCGTACTTTGAGCCTCCCGTGTATAGGGATCCATACCTTGATCCACTTCCTACACCGTCCCCAGTGCAGTCTAACCCTTCCCCTAGCCACCTCGGACAAACATCTACGAACTTAACCACACCACTTATGATTCCACCGGTTCTTCTGGATCCACCAGCATGAGCGGTGAGGGTTGAGCGCATTACTGATGTTGTGGCACATAAGTGCATTTCCACCGCAGACGGCTCCTCTTGCCGTTACCTGGTACACTGGAGCGGACACCCCATTTGTGATGAGCACTTGGATGTCCGTGGAGGAGCTTGATAGACTTGCCACCGATCTTCGACGTCAGTACGATCATCTTCATTCATCGGAGATGAATGCTTTTCAGTCGGGAGGAGTAGATAGAGATCGTCATCGGACTACGGGTTGCACGTCGGCGAGGCCCACTTTTGTATATTCGCGCAGGAGACGATGATTGGATCGACAATTCGGACCGCGAGAGCGTCTGACACGTCGAGCTATTATTTTATGTATTTTTTTGGATTTATTTTTGATGTTTTAGGGCCTCGAGCGTAACGGTCAATCATAGCCGTTCACGCCTGGTGCCCAACCACCCCTTCTTGTTAAAAAAGGGGTGGATGCTGCAGTTTATTTCATTGTTGAATTGTGAGAGAGTCCAGACCAGCAATCATCCGTGGTGCAACGCCACGAACTCGGGGTGCGAAGCCTTGGTTTACTTTTCATTTTTTCGTTTCCTGTTCAGTTAAATATTTATTTCCTAAAACCCACCATTTTTTTCATTCTATACCCACGATCTATTCATCATGAAGGAGAAAATTGTGCATTCTTCTCTACTGTTACTCTTCCTTTCCCGACGGAAACAAAGTAGATCCACGATATCTCCCTTTACCGTCGATCTCCCCATTACATTCTCTCGACGAACTCGTAGGATCTAGCGACGAAGTCTACCGGTGAAGCCACCCCGTTCCGGTTCCGCCGCCACCCTCTTCTCCGACCTCGTCATCCGCCTCCAATGTCACAAACCACCTCCCCCTCAGGTTCAGTTCCGTCGATCAGAACCACAAACACCTTGTACATCTTCTTCCGATCACAACCTCCGTGAAAGCCTTCTCCTGCGAGCCATCACCCTACCCACACGCATCCTACTCTTCCTCCAGTCCCATAATCTACCAGAACACCTAGTCTTCACTGCTAGTCACAGAAACCCCCATCTGTTTCTCTGTCGTGATATTCTCCCAATGCTTGTCTCTTCCATTATTTGTCGTGGAGCCACTGCCAGGAACAACAACACCCCCTCTCCAAAAATCAACAACATCCATAACTAAAATCTCCTCATTTTTTGATCCCTACATAACGATACCCAGCATGCCGTGGAGCCACGCCTACCGCCATTATCGGATCTTCTTTATTTGGTAAGGTATCATTGTACGTGTTTTCTTTTCTTTATTATTAACTGCTGGAAATATTACATACCTGTTTGGATGTTTCAATGCATTTACCGTAATTGTACTGTATTTTCTTTATCTTATAAAGCTAATTTGTGGAATTTGTGGTAGAAAGCATTTTGTGGGTAATCGAGCGCGATTTACTTGTTTTGTCGGAAAATTAATGTTCGCCCTTTTTTAATTTGTCTCAGTTATAAAATCATTATTGCAATGTTTTAATTCTGATATAATTAATTAAAAATCATTTGCATTTTCATTTAATTGTATTTGTTTGAGTTCATTTTGCATCACAACACGGAGAGTCACATTAGCATTGGCACACCAAAGTCACACGGCCTACCATGCGTCACATATAACTATTACGACTTTGTTGATGAATTGAGAATACCAACAATGATAATTAGATAAATCTGAAGAAAAATCTAAATCATCGGAGCAATAATCTATGTTACTATCGCTTATAGTGACACTGAAGTAAGAATCTGACACAAATAAAATTAAAACGTATGAAAGATGAAGCAATGCACAACATGGATCAACATACAACTTTTGAAAATAAAACCAGTCTCCCCTCACTTAAATTATCTGTACAGTTTCCCCTCACTTAAATTATCTTTACAGCTTATGTTATTTCTTCATTTGATCCCGCTTATTTTTCGGCTAAGCCCGATTATACACTTTTCTAGTGCACTCTTTGAAATTGTCTATTAGATTCCTCTAGCCTTCTTGTTAAAATGAGTGGTGGGTCGATTGCCTAATTCAATTTCCTTTAAACAAATATCACAAAATAATAAAACTTCAATCATCTCCCATGAAGTTGGCATTCATCTTTCCTTGTATTACTCAATTTCTAAAAGAATAGTGTAGAAATCCGCAGGAGAGAGAAAAATACAACAACACTCAAGTCTTTGGAGAGAAAAATAAAAGGAGTTTATTAATTTTTTTTCTTTTGTATAATACATGTATGAGTATACTTATATATAGGAAGAGAGAGAGGGGGGATTCACAATCCAAAGATGTGAGACTAAACTAGATTACAAGTGGGCTCCCTTTTGGGCCTCAATAATGGGCCTTTTACATGTCTTTCTGTAACACTCCTCCGCAAGTTGGAGCATACAAATTGTACGCACCAAGCTTGAACAAAAACTGATGATATAGTGGTCGCGGTAAGGCCTTGGTGAGAATATCCGCAACTTGCCCGATAGCAGAAACATGCTCCAATTCCAACTTCTTTAATTGAAGCTTATCCTGAATGAAGTGACAGTCAACTTAAATGTGTTTGGTTCGCTCATGGAATACGGGATTGTTGACAATATGTATAGCAGCTTGACTGTCACAAAGACAAAATAATATTGTTAGTGAGGGAAGTTTGACTTTCAAATCACCAATGAGACTTTCTAGCCAGGTGAGCTCAGATACAACGACCGCCATCGCACGATACTCGGCCTTAGCGTGAAGTGACAATCAACTTCAAAGTGTTTGGTCCGCTCATGAGATACGAGATTTTTGGTAATATGTATAGCAACTTGACTGTCACAAAACAACGTTGTTGGTGAGGGAGTTTGACTCCCAAATCACCAAGGAAACTTTTTAATCAGGTGAGCTCAGATACAACAGCCTCCATCGCACGATACTCGGCCTCAACAGATGAGCGAGCAACAATAGATTGCTTCTTGCTACGCCAAGTAATAAGGTTTCCACCAAAGTACGTACAGAAACTCGTAGAGCGTCGATCATCAAGAGAACCCGCATAGTCAACATCAAAATATGCAATCAGAGATAGAGAGGAGGAAGGTTTGTACACAAGCCCTTGCCCAGGAACAATCTTCAAATACCTAAGGATGCACTCGACAGCCTAGTGATGAGAGGTCCGTAGAGTATGCATGAATCGACTGACAACTCCAACAACAAACAAGATATCAGGTCGTGTAATTGTTAGATATATCAGTTTTCTTACAAGACGTCGATAATATTCTGGATTTTCAAGTAGTGGGTCGGAGTCAGACTCATGAGCACAGAGCGTGTGGTTGATATCCTGAATAACCAACATCCTGAAGGAGATCAACATAATACTTCCGTTGTGATAGAACAAGGTCATCAGGTCTTCTTGTCACCTCAAGTCCAAGAAAGTACCGAAGATTCTTTAGATCTTTAGTTTGAAAGGTGAAGTTTAAGTATTGCTTAATTAGTTGTATTCCGGTGGTGTCATTCCCAATAACCAGAATATCATCAACATAAACTAAGACAATAACTGTGCCAGTTGATTGATAACGAGTAAAAATAGAAAAATTAGTCGAGCTTCGCGTGAAGCCAACTTCACGAACAACCTTACTAAACTTGTCAAATCAAGCTCGAGCAGACTGTTTGAGACCATAAATTGATTTTCTGAGATGACAAACATGAGACTACACCATGGTGTTAAACCCAGGAGGTTGGTACATGTAGACAGTTTCAAGAAGATCCGTATTGAGAAAAGCATTTTTGATATCCAACTGATGTAAGAGTCATTGTCGATGAACAAATAAGGAGATTAGGACCCGAACTGTATTTAACTTGGCAACTGGTGAGAATGTCTCATCATAGCTGAGGCCTTGTTGTTGAGTAAATCCACGAACCACAAGCTGAGCTTTTAGGTGTTCAATGGTTCCGTACGGAGCATGTTTGATCGCAAAGACTCAATTACAAGCAACACAAATCTGACCTGGAGGAAGAGATACAAGATCTTAAATCTAGTTAGCTCAAAGAGCAGTCATTTCCTTATCCATAGACGCACGCCACTACGGATGTTGGAGAACCTCCTGCAAAGTGTTAGGTATAGAAATGGAGGATAGAGATAGCGCAAATTTTAGGAGATGTGGGTAGAGGCGATGTAAGGATACATAATTCGCCAAGGAATGAGCCGTAGAGGTGGATGCCGGATTGACAGACCGCGAGATAGCACTGGTAGAGGGTAACTACTATAGGCCATTATATTTGGGAGGACGGCAAGTATATACACAAAGAGGTGGTTTGAGTTGAACTGGTGTCATGGTTTGTGTGGGAAGAAGTGGGGGTAGAGGAGACGTGACAGGGACAGTAGGACGAGGTATAGGAGGTAGAAGTGGAGCTGAAGAAGAGGAGTGAAACGGTTAGTCCTCGAAAAAGGTTACATCCGCCGAAACGATCAGTTTCTCATATGCAGGAGAGTAGCATACATAATTCTTCTGAGTGCGAGAATATTTGACGAACATAAATTTAGTGGTGCGAGGACCAAACTTGTCAGTAGACGGACCAGATTATGGACATAACATGTACATCCAAAAACTCGAGGCGTAAGGGAAAACGTGGGTTTTGAAGGAAAAAGAAGACTGAATGGAGTTGTAAAGTTGAGTATGAAAGAGGACATGCGGTTGATGAGATGACAAGCAGCAGTAACAACGAAGTTACAGTAGAGCGTGGACACCTGCATTTGAAACATGAGTGATTGGGCGACGTCAAGAAGGTGACGATTTTTCCGCTTGGTCATACCATTTTGTTGAGAAGTATAAGCGCACGAGGTTTGGTGGATAATCTCAAACTCGGTACAAAGATTTGAGCAGGAGGGGGTGGGTGGAATCACGGAAGGGGGGGTTGTGGGTAGAACCAGAGAGGCCGCATAGATCAAGATATGTCGCCGGGTTGCGGATAGAACAACTGAGGCCGTAGGAAGCAAGGAGACGTGCGGTTAGA
Organism: Platanthera guangdongensis; assembly: GCA_039583875.1. NCBI lineage: Eukaryota > Viridiplantae > Streptophyta > Magnoliopsida > Asparagales > Orchidaceae > Platanthera > Platanthera guangdongensis. The sequence continues at coordinate 175,401,235 of CM077161.1, forward strand.
GGATGTCTAACCACTAAGAGAGCCAAATGGGAGAAGAAGTCGTACGACCAGATAGCTCTGATAACATGTAGAAATCCGTAGGAGAGAGAGAAATAAAAGGATTTTATTAATTTTGTTTCTCTTGTATAATACATGTATGAGCACACTTATATATAGGAAGAGAAAGCGGGGGGGGGGGGGGGGGGGGGGATTCCCTATCCAAATATGTGGGACTAAACTAGTTTACAAGTGGGCTCCCATTTGGGCCTCAATTATTGAGCCTTTTTACATGTCTTTCTTTAACAAATAGAATTACTCAATCAAATAGCAATCCCCATACAACACCAGTTAGTTTGAACAAAAAACTAAATGAACTAAAAAACTTTGAACAACTTTGGCACAATCAATTAAAAAATAATTTGCTCCAGTCAAATGGGCTTGAAGAACGAAAGAAATTCTTTGAATGAAAATGTTCACAGTAACCTAAAAAAGTTTTTGGGCTGAACTTTGAAATATTCATAGCAAGGGAAATCCAGAAATTCACAGCCAAGCAAATACAACTGATAAACAAGCAACATATCACAGCAAGGGAGATCCACGCAGATTCTTGTGTTAGAACAAAAAAATGAAAAATGAATCCTAAATAGGAAGCTGCTTGGACGGGGTGGGGAAGGGCAAACCTTGACCTGGACGAGGGGGAGGAACCTGGCTTGTAGAATGGAAAACCACTATCAGATGGAAGAAGATATCGACGCTACCGGCGTGAAGAATGACTATCCTCTAGCAGTCGGCTGCATAGGGAAAGCACATTTACCTCTGGATCAATAGGGCTTTTCAAGAAGTGGGAGGAGTCGTCGAGCCTTTATCGGGTGTGAGAAAAGTTGATCGCGAGTATAAATACACAATTTCCGGATCCGCGGAATCTGCCCGAGCTCTGAGTTCGCGTATCTCTTAACAATAGTGTTCCTGTTGCAAGGGGCATTTACGACCGCTGCTCTGAAAAACCAAAAAAGCGTGGTGTTTTTTTTAAACATGACCACAAAAAATGCTGACCCAAACATACCTGCAGTTTGTATTTGGGCATACAGAGGGAACTGCGGTCTTGAATGATAGAATTTCATGGTGGAGTTAAGGATGTAGACAGGAATATGATATGTGCTTGTATGTAATTTAAATTATTGCGGGTAGTTTGTTTATGTGATCCTTAAAAAAAATTCTGTGGTCAAAGGTTTAATCATAGCCTCATAGGTGGTAGTTATTTTGCCTCTACAGAGAGGGATGATATGGGCAATTTGTGCACTTGTATCAAATTTTAAACTACTTCACTGAATAAATCAATTGAGTTTACATTATAAGGAACTGGATGTGAAATTTTTTTCTAAACATATGGTAATGTTCTTGCTGTACAGCTTGCAATTATGACTACATTTTTGTGCCCAATCTTCTAGACTATATCCCTCCTTATGCTACTTTCTGGTGAACCTATCAAGCATATTGCTTAAAGATATCTTAAGCTTCTCTTATATCATTTCTTATTTTAATAATTATTTTTCATGGGCAGGAGGATATTATTGCCAAAATGGATGTATTAAACCCACAGGTTTGCATTTTACCCCACCAGCACCCTCTGAAATTCCTAAATTCATTTATGAAGTCAAATAGCCGTGAATCTTACAGTTGTTTATCAATTCACGGATGATTTCTATGCAGAGCTGCAAAAGAGTATTGGAAACTATGCTTCTTGATAATCACATCAGGGTGAGATTGGTTCATCAAACATCTACTGTAGCTTCACCGCCAAGTATTTTACAAAACCTTTTCGTAGATTTGAGGACACCGGCATTAATACTGCGAAAGCATTACTTTGCTAATCCTATGAGCACAAGAATGCTATAGATTGTATCCATTTTTAAGGGAATGTTTAGAAAGATTTTATCCTGAGAAAGTTCACTTAGAAGTTCAAAATTTTGGTGCCAAGGGTTGATCATCATGTACAAAAGAACAAAGTTGGAAAGATGTTCAGCTGGCTGGTGTGACATGTTAGTAATCTGATGGAATTTATGAATCTACCAGTTGAGACATGCTTTAAAGCACCAAGAGAGCGTGAAATGGTTTGTGTTCTTTTGGCACCACCATTTGTTGGAAGGCGCAGTTTTAGTTTAAAAACTCGAGTCCTTTATTTTCTCTCGCTTGTTACTTGGAGACATAAGTAACTTCCCGGTTCTCTTCTTATGCCAAGTATTTCGCTGATTTCAAGTGATATTCAGTAGATCTCGTACTGGGAGTCTGGGAGAATGCAGGTCCAAATGATTCTACATATAGTTTTTGTTCAGTGGATGTAGAAACTTAATCACAGTTTCTTTAAGTCGGCTCAACACTCTAATATGGTAAGTATTAATTGATGCATCTTGGAAACTAGTCCGTCATTTTTCTTCTTTCCCTAGTATTTCTTTAAATATTGTTCTAATTTGCTTTAAAATTCAAGTAATACTTATAGCTCAACCAATCCCCAACTTTTTTCTTTAGATTTATAGCTCGAGATTACCAGTAAGACCTAATCAATTTGATGCAGGGGCATAGTGTTAAAATACAATGTCCTCCTAAACTTAAGGTAAGTTTGCACTGTGGATGAACACAATCAGCACATCAAAGAGGATTACATGGATTATATTATTGGACAGAGATGCCAGAGACTTCCCCAAAGGTTCTCTACCTTGCAAAGTCATAGCGGTTAAAATTTTATGAGTCTTTTGTTTTTTTAATTAAAATTTATGTATTTTAAATCAACATTTTATAAATCATTTCTATGTCATGTAGTGTTTTATGTTACTGTGTCATGTATGTATGCCATGAGTTATATGAATCATAGAAGAGTCATGTTTGACTTTGTGTTAACCTAAACCATCCTCCTTTGACCGAACCCTACTTAACATTTTCTTATTTTGACATTTTTGACCAATGCTTACTGCCACGTCATCATCTTGACCATCCACATCACCCCTTGACTTCCACCTCACCCTCCCATAGATGTTACCTCCATATTCTATATAGGCGTAACATTCCCTTCATGTGACATGGCCTCTTCTTCCATAATGTAACCTCTTTGTGGTCCAACCACCTTAATGTTGGTCATGTAATTTCAACGTGGCCTTATGACCGCTCTCACGTGCGGTTGCAAATACCGAAGTACATGCTACGACAGTGTATTGGTCGAAGTAATACAGTGAATGTTTACTATTATCAATTCCTTAGGGAGTACAAATGAAGATACACAATTCTAATGTCATTTCCTTGACAAGTTTTGCGATGATTTGGGTTTTGAAAACTATTTCCCGAAACTATTACTTCTTGAAAAGAGAGACCCAAAACCTTGTATATATTTCTTGAATAAATAATTACAAGTATACACACACTTATATAGGAGAAGAAAGAAATCCTAATACATGATGTGGGACTAATACAAGGAGAGAGAAAGAAGAAAACATGGGCCCTTAATTGGGCTTTTCTAGCACTCCCCTGCAAGCTGGAGCGTACAAGTCGTAGGCACCAAGCTTGGATAAGAACTGATAGTATAGCGGCCTGGAGAGAGCTTTCGTCAGGATGTCCGCAACTTGGTCGGTAGCAGGAACATGCTCCAAATCTATCTTCTTTGACTGTACCTTTTCCCGGATAAAGTGACAGTCAACTTCGATATGCTTTGTTCATTCGTGAAAAACCGGATTCTTGGCAATATGAATTGTTGTCTGACTGTCGCAAAATAAGGTTGCCGGAGATGAGAGACAAACACCTAAGTCTCCCAGAAGGCCTTCAAGCCAGGTTAGCTCAGAAACAACAGCAGCCATAGCCTGGTACTCGGCTTCAGCAGAGGAACGCGCAACCACAGTCTGTTTCTTGCTACGCCAAGTTATGATGTGTCCACCAAAGTAAGTACATAACCCAGTTGTGGAGCGCCTATCATCAATAGATCCTGCATAGTCAGCGTCAGAATACGCGACAAGAGATAGAGATGTGGATGGCTTGTACACGAGTCCTTGTCCGGGGGCGATCTTGAGATATCGAAGGATGCGCTCGACAGCTTGAAGATGAGATGTCCGAGGAGCGTGCATGAAATGACTCACAACTCCCACAGCAAATGAGATGTCTGGTCGAGTCACCGTAAGGTAGATCAGCTTCCCAACCAAGTGTCTGTAATATTCCGGATTTGTAAGCAGCTTGTCAGAGTCAGAGCTATGGGCCGAGAGCTTGTGATTTGCGTCCATAGGAGTCTCCGCAGGTTTGCACCCAGAATAACCTGCATCATGAAGGAGGTCCATACAGTACTTCCTTTGAGATAACACATGACCATCAGGGCGTCGTGCGACCTCGAGCCCAAGAAAGTACCGAAGGTTGCCCAGATCTTTGGTCTGAAAGGCGGAATTCAACTATTCCTTGATCTGTTGTATTCCTGTCGTGTCGTCGCCAGTAATCAGGATATCGTCAACGTAGACCAGAAGAATCACAGTCCCGGTTGACTGGTGTCGGGTGAATAGAGAAAAATCAGCCGAGCTCTGAGTGAAGCCACTAGCACAGACCACCTTACTGAACTTTTCAAACCACGCACGCGGGGACTGTTTGAGACCATAAATGGATTTCCGAAGGTGACATACCAAAGACTCCCCCGTGGTCTCAAACTCGGGAGGCTGCTGCTTATAAACTGTCTCCTGTAGATCGCCGTTGAGGAAGACATTCTTAATATCCAGCTGATAAAATGGCCAGTGACGATGAACAGTCAAGGAGAGAAGAACGCGGATCGTGTTCAATTTGGCCACGGGAGAGAAGGTTTCCTCGTAATCAAGGCCATGTTGCTGAGTAAAGCCCCGTGCCACGAGGCGAGCCTTCAGACGGTCGATAGTGTCATCCGCCGCATGTTTAATGACATAGACCCATTTGCAGCTAACAGAGGTATGGCCAGCAGGAAGAGGAACCAGATCCCAGGTCTGGTTAGCTCAGAGAGCCCGCATTTCATCGTTCATAGCGGCCCGCCACCCTGGGTGTTGAAGCGCCTCCTGCACATTGTTAGGTATAGAAATAGAGGAAAGAGAGGTGGCAAACGCGTAGAGAGGCGGCGTTAGCCGATATAGAGAGACGTAGTTGGCCAAGGGATGAGCTGTAGAGACGGGAGCGTGATCTGCCGTAGCCGAGGTATCGTTGTTGGCGGGGAGCCACGGGAGCATCCTTGGATGGGCGACGAGAGTAGACACGGATATGTGGTGGAGGAACCCGAGGAGGAACCGGGGGAGAGGAGGAAGAAGACGACACAGATGGCGTGACCGGTACAGCAGGTCGGGGAATAGAGGGAGCAGAAGACGAGGTGGTGCTGGGTAAGTGGAAGGGCTGGTCTTCGCAGAAGGTGACATCCGCAGAAACGACCAGCTTGCCGTCAGTAGGAGAGTAGCAGACGTACCCCTTTTGAGTGCGGGAGTAGCCAACAAACATATACGTGGCGGCCCGAGGAGCAAGTTTGTCGGAAGGAGGACCAAGAAGGTGGACATAGCAAACACACCCGAAGATCCGCGGTGTGAGAGAGGTGAGGTTGGTGGAGGGATAGATGAGTTGGATGGGTGAAGCAAAATCAAGTACAGAGGAGGGAAGGCGGTTGATGAGATGACAGGCGGTGGATACAGCAAAGTTCCAATATTCGATTGGAACGTGCATTTGGAACATAAAGGAGCGCGCAATATCGAGAAGATGACGATTTTTGCATTCTGCCACCCCGTTTTGCTGTGAGGTATATGCACATGAAGTTTGATGGATGACACCAAATTCAGTGCAGAGATTGGAGAAGGCACGACCCGTATACTCCCGAGCATTATCAGTGCGAATTAATTTGAGGGGGGTAGCGAACTGCGTACATATCTAAAGTAAAAAGGCCCGAAATACAGAGGTAAGTTCAGTTCGATCATGTAGTAAATAGAGTCACGTGGTACGGAGTAATCGTCAATGAACGTGACAAAATGACGAAAGCCAAAAATATTAGGGATTCTATAAGGACCCCAGACATCAGAATGAACTAAAGATAAGAGAGTACTACTCCTGGTACAGGCAGGGGGGAAAGAAGAACGATGTTGTTTGCCGTAGATACAAGATTCACAAGAGAACTCCCATAAAGGTATATCAGGAAGAGCCCGCTTGAGAATCGGAAGGGGAGCATGTCCAAGGCGGCGATGTCAATCAATAGTGGAGATGGCGGAGAGAAGAGGTGGTGGGATATCCAAGATGTACAGCTCATTCAACAGCTGCCCCTTACCAATGGTACTCCGGGTGCGGCAATCCTGCATAAGAAAAGAAGAAGGTGAAAAGGTAATACAACAATCAAGGTCGTGCGTAAGCTGAAGAGCAGCAGAGCTAGAGACTGGTAGGGTGTCACCGTTGGCCACAGTGATGCGAGCAGAATGAGGCGACTGTAGATACTCGGTGGGTTTCTGGGAGGTGATATGATGACTAGCGCCGGAATCAACGATCCAACAAGAATTATGAGAGAGACATGTGATACCTTCCGCAGAGGACACAACAGAGGTGGCAGCGAAATCATCAGACGCCATGCAGTTAGCAGAAGGAAAGACCAGACGGCTAGCAAAGAGGAGGTCGGGCGGCTAGCGGAGAGAAGGCCGGACGGCTAGCAGAGAGGAGGCCGGGCGGCTAACAGAGAGAGGCCGGCGGCTACAGAGAGGCCGGACGGCTAGCAGAGAGGAGGCCGGACGGCTACGGCAGAGAAGGTCGGGCGGCTAGCAGAGGAGCAGAGAGGAGGCGGGCGCTAGCAGAGAGGAGTCCGGGCAGCAGCAAAGAGGAGGCCGGGCTGCTAGCAGAGAGGAGGCCGGACGGCTAGCAGAGAGGAGCAGGTGCGGTAGAGGCAGAAGCCGCACGGTCTCGATGGACACACCAGCGACAAGAAGAGTCGCGACCAGGATGCGGCTTGCAGCAAAAGAAGAGACCGCTAATCGACAAGACAAGTCGCAGCGGCTAGCCTAAGGAGAGAAAGTCCGCACGGTCACGGCTAGGCCACAAGCGGGAAGAGAGAAAATAGGCTGCGCGGATATGGATGAAGACCGCGCAGATAGATACAAGATGAAGTGGGACCCACGTGAGAGTTTATAAAAGAGAGAGGAGGAGGAGGAGAAGTAGAAGCCACGAGGAAAGAGAGCGGTTAAAAGGGGGCAGACCACACGATATGGCGGCTAGGAGGGAGAAGAAAAACATTGGGCGGTTTCCAGGAGAACAGGCCAGACAAGCAAGTCCGGGCGGACAGAACCTGTAGACCGCAAGCAGTAGACCGAATACAAGGTGGCGACCGGTGGCTCTGATACCATGTAAAGAGAGGCCCAAAACCTTGTATATATTTCTTGAATAAATAATTACAAGTATACACACACTTATATAGGAGAAGAAAGAAGAGAGAAATCCTAATACATGATGTGGGACTAATACAAGGAGAGAGAAAGAAGAAAACATGAGCCCTTAATTGGGCTTTTCTAACACTTTTAATCATTCACAAGCATAAACCATCCAGCATGTATATGAGTGATTTTCATTCCACCACAAAAATCGAGTGAAAATTCAAATAATTTCATAAAATTAATATCCAATGCAAGACATAATTTTTATCACTACGAAATAAGGAGTTTACTTGCAACCATTAAAAATGAGATTCCTTGGACATTTGAGGGCTTGGGGTGAACTAGGCAATGAAGATACGAAAAGAGAGAGATTATATGTAAAGGTCTGTACCGTTACAATATCACCGACGTCACCGGCGGAAGAGAAGAAGGATGAGACCTTCGGAGTACCTACCGCTACAGCTACTCCTATTCTAAGCTAGAAAGTTAAAAACATAAAAACATCATTCATTCCATGCTGAACTATTACAGAGGAGGCCATATTTATAGAGCCCGATTACAAGTACAACAACTATTATAGGCTGGTCACGTGGCTAAACAACTATTACATTCCTACCCTTCCCGTTTAAACGACGACCTCGTCGTTTGAGTCCACCAGGGTCAAAACCCCAAATGACGCACGAGATGTATACGAGAACAAAGGCTGCGCCATGAATTTTGGTTATCGGTGGCTACAAGTGTGCGGAATTTATCAAAACGGTGCATTCTCCTGGATCAAAAACAAAGGTTGGTGTAGAAGATGAATGAACAAAATCTCCACCGCGTCGTTTGATTCTACTTGGGTCAAATACCCCAATACGCTCCATGATCAATGAGCAGTGATTGGTGGGGATTGACAATGCAATTTGCAATGGAATGGCTCCGTCCGGAGTTGGAGATGCAGAGTTCGGCAACACGTAGCGGTCAGGACAAGTGGTGAAAAAAATGAGGGACTTGCCCTGAGGAACACCATCGTAGTTGGCACAATCAGAAGAAGGCTCCATGAAACCCGAAGAAGACTCTGAATCAGCATTTTTAAGCCCGGTATTGCAAGTCTTCATGGATATTGGTATCAGCCCGTCTCCTTGGAATTTGATCAATGCATACACGCGTTGAAGGCCTTGGCTAATCTTAAGCATTGCATCCTCTAAATAATCAAAATGCTGATGGGTTTTCTTTTGAAAAGAAGTAAGCTTTGCAACCAACTCTTGCAAACCATTGGTGAAATCTGAATTGGCCATTGAACTTGGAGTGGCAACGCCGTATGAGCTTGGAGCATCGGTGGCACCGTATGAACCTTGGGCGACGGCAGCGTCGTATGAACCTTGAGTGACGGCGGCGCCGTATGAACCTTGAGTGACGGCGGCAGCGTATGAACCTTGAGCGACGGCGGCGCTGTATGAATTTGGAGTCGTAGCGTCGTATGAGCTTGGAGTGGAGGTGTCGTATAAACTTGGAGCGTTGGAGGCACCATATGAGCATGAAGTGACAGTGGCATTTTATGAGGTTGGAACAACGGTGGCGCCGTATGAGCTTGGAGCGACGGTGGCGCCATAGGAGCTTGGAGCGACGGTGGCGCCATAGGAGCTTGGAGCTACGGTGGCGCCGTATGACCTTGGATTGATGGCACCGTAAAAATTTGGAGTGGCGGCGCCGTAAAAACTTGAAGTTGGAGCGACAACGACACCGACACCGTAAAAATTTGGAGCAACGGCAGCGCCGTATAAACTTGGAGCGACTACGGCGCCATAAAATTTTGGAGTGTTGGCGTCGTGAAAGCTAGATGTAGCGGCGTCGTATGAACCGACGACATGCGACCAAGAAACACTTGGAACAGAGGATAGCGGTCCAAAAGTGTTTACTGGTGGCGTTCCAAAGATTTGTGGGTGTGCAGTAGAAGAATTAAATGCTTGGCAGCCACTGGTGACCATTAGGGAAAAACGACTGGTCAAATCGACAGAGTTGATGAAAGTGGTCTTGATCAGAAGCACTGCAGGCGAAGAATCGACCACTTCTGTCTAGCCGTTTCTGTGACCTTGATTCTACTCTCAACGATGAAACTGTGCCCTTCCTCTAGTGCCCAACCCTCTTCCAGTTCCCTTCTTGATAGCGTTCTTGATGGCCTTTTGAGGTGGCGTTCTTGAGAAATGTATGGGATGACGTTCTTGATGGTGTCCGGCGAGTACATTGTTCCTCAAGTAGAGTCGTTCCGACAACTATTCTGACAGTTAGCACTGGTTGGTGGATAGTCGTCCGGTCGAAGGAGGAGCAGCCGAGGATGACGACGTTCCTATCTGAAGGATTCCAGCGCTGGTGGTGATGTAGCTGCAGAGGGTTGGGATTGACTTCGAGCGGCGTTCTTGAGGAGAAAGGCGGAGAGTGGTTGTAGATCTTGAATGGCGCTAAGGCGGGAGTTTCTCGGGAGATGTTCTTGATCGCGGGCAAGGTTATCTCAAGAGAACGGCGGAGAAGATACAGAACGATAGTTGTTTCGGCGAGGTAGCTGGTATGTCGTTTTTTGTTGATAGTTGTTCCAATCAACGTCGTCTAGCCCGTGCCGGCGGACAGAAACTGGCGGAGAGGATAGATCTCAACCATTGGTCGTGGGTGCTCTGGAAGGAAGAAGGTGAGCGGCGGTCTTGAGTGCCGATGAAGATGGTGGCTCAGCCGGCGGTGTCCGTCCTTGGTGGCCAATGTTCGTTCTTGATGGCAGGTGCTTGCTTCAGCGACAGGAGGGATTGCAATTTCGCCGGTGCTCTCCTGAGACAAATGGCATTGCAGCTGGTGGCCGGTGTCCATTCTTGATGGCGGGTGCTTGCTTCAGCCGACGGGAGGCATTGCAATTTTGCCGGTGCTCTCCTGAGACAAATGGCATTGCAGCTCTGTCTTCCAAGCCTTCGTTCATCAACCTTGCCATAGAGTTGAATGATGAGACAAATGGCGCATGTCCACAGTTGATCACCGGAGTGGGAAATGGGATCAGACGCACTGCCACTCCTATGGATCATTTTCCATCTTTCTTGCGGAGTGTTACTTGAGGTGTTAAACTACCGTGCAAATCATCTTTAACAACCTTCATCCATGTTACCTTGGGTTTACCCCCTTCTCCTCACAACAAATCAGCAGTCAACATTAACTCTATCTACTTGTTTCATTAGTGCATTTTGTAACATCCATGCTTTCATAGGAAATACATCATATGGGGATTAATTGAAATGCATGAATAATAAAAAAGTGGTGTAAACACCACTCATTGTGCGTGCATGTTTTGAACTGTTACATTGAATTGACTGGCTTCTATTGGAGTGCATGAGTGTCATTATTGATCTCCTATTGACAGGATTCGTCATTGTAGGCCTCTCTCTTTATTTATTTATTTTTTTATGTGCAATGTTTTTAATATCCTCCGATATGATGTTTTAAAGGCAAAACAATATATATTTTTTTCTAAATAATAGATTATCGTTTTTGTAAAATGTAGGCCGACATATCTAATTTTTTTATACATCATCCGACATGACTTTTGAACATATCGTCCGCTATTTTATTTTACATTATGTTAGCAACTTGCATCACATGTTTAAATCACCTATATGAATTATATTATGTATGTTTACATCAATATAATTATTGTTTTGTTCTTTTTAATATTTTATTCTTACAATCGTTTTTATATAATTATTTCCCACAATTTTTTTATTTTATATTAAAAAAATGTGATACTTGGTACATTTGTATAAGAACAAATGAGATATACAAAATTATGTTAATTATAGAGGAATTAAATTGATGAGTCATATCATAAAATTTTGAGAACAAGTAATAGAAAGAAAAGTAAGACGGGAGACTAACATCTCGAAGAATCAATTTGGATTCATGCCAGGGTGGCGAACAGAAACTGGTATGGCGGCTGGCTTCAAGAACAGTGAATCGGGAGCGAGTATCTCCACGAGAGCACCAATGTAACGGTCTGAGCCGTTACAAGATCATCGACGTCGCCGGCGGAAGAGAAGAAGGACGATACCTTCGAAGTACCTACCACTGCAGCTACTCCTATTCTAGGCTAGAAATAGAAAAACTTAAAAACTTCATTCATTTCATGCTGAACTATTACAGAGGAGGCCATATTTATAGAGCCTGATTACAAGTATAACAACTATTATAGTTCGTCCACGTGGCTAAACAACTATTACATTATAGCTCGGATTTGAAAGTCTATCTGGTTGTCAATCCGCAAGCTCCTATGGTCCTCGGGTACCTCTGGGTAAGAGGGCTACTATCACCAAGCCCTTAATGGCCCGCCTTCTCTCCAATCCCTTCGCCCATGTTTCTCGGACGCGGCGCGTTGTTGTGGGCCGGGGATAGAACCCACAACCTCCTTGATAAGGAGCCTTCAAACCACTGATCATCACCAATTGAGCCGTCAAATCAAAGTTGTTGAGTCATTTACTGCACCTCTGCACCCTTAATAGAAAATATGGTAGTTCAAACATGTAAAGGAAATTGTACAAATTAAGAATGCATATACAAATAAAATGAAAATAACAAAAAGGAAAAATGCTTAAATAGCTATAACATTGTCGTCATATGACATTCTGATTAAATCTGTCGCCCTCCCAACAAAGGCGTCAAAAATTTGACCGCTCTCACGTGCGGTTTTAAATCCCGAAGGAGATGCTACGATAATGTGTCAGTCGAAAAAAAAAAGTGAATGTGTAGGGTTGTCGATTCCTCAGGGAGCATGAATGAAGATACACAAAATTCCATTGTCATTTGGTAGATAAGGTCTATGATGATTGGGGTTTTCAAAGCTATTTCCCGAAATTATTTCTTCTAATCACTCACAAGTACAAGCATAAACCATCCAACATGGATAAGAGAGGTTTTCATTTCACCACAAAAATTGAGTCAAAATCAAAATAGTTTCATAAAATTTATATCCAATGAGAGACGTGATTTTTACCACTGTGAAATAAAGAGTTTGCTTATAACCATTAAAAATGAGATTCCTTGGACAATTGAGTGCTTCAGGCAAAGGAGGTGATGAAGATATGCAAGAGAGGAGAGACTATGCCTCAAATTCGAGAGAGTCCACTTGGTTGTCAGTTCACGAGCTTGGGTGTGTCCGGAGTAAGAGGGTTGCTATCACCAAGCCCTTAATGGACGGTCTTCCCTCCAAGTTTTCTCTATTCCACGTCCTTGCCGCTTACTCCTCTAGCGTCCCTCTTTGCCTTTGAATTTCTTGATTTGATGTCCTGGATGGAGTGAAGAAAAGTTTTCTCACGGACTGGAGGTGCCTACCTAGAAGAAGAAGCAATCGAAAAAGTCCTGATTTACGCCCTAAAAATCGTATTTATAATCCAGTAAAATGGCTGTGCACGGTTGATGAATTATTGGTGGAAAAAATTTCTGCACCGAAAGAGATCTCGGCGGTCTGTCAGAAGACAAGGCACGGCTGTGCTCACAAAGTGACATGGTCGTGCCGCTATTCGCACGCCAAACCTGCCATCAGAATGTCATATGCAGATCACTTGTATGCCCCCGCACGGTCGTGCACACGGAGGAAGTGCGCGGGTAAAATCCAGATATCATATTTTTGGGTTTGAATTTTAGTTTGCTTGGGCACACCGTGCGCAAAGGTTGAGCACGGTCGTGCCGAATTTGCAAAAATGATTACCCTACAGCCCGTGCACCCCGGCACGATCGCGCTCGAAGGATGTGCACGAGCATATTCCCGAACTCCCGAGTTCGGCCAGATTTTTATTTTGTCCTAGCACGGGCTTGTGCAAAGGAGGAGATCAGTCGTGCTGGTTTTCCAGATTTACATAAGCAGCGCCTGTGCTCCAGAGCAGTCATACCTGCAGAATGCGCACGAGCAGGTTCCTGAACTCAAAAATTTGGGCAAAATGGTGAGTTGCACACGCAAGGTCGCAAAGGGGCACGACCATGTGCTCGTTGCAAAACACCGAAAGAGTTTCCCTTTGCTTGCACACAACATGAAACTCTACTATTTGCCATGAACGAACCCCTGCAACAGTGCTATATAAATAAATGTAATAACCACTAAAATCACATGTAAAATGGAGATAAAGACGGTAAAACCAGGCAAATAGCAAGAGAAAACATCTATATAGAATACACTTATCACCCTACCTTGGTAAATTCCCCTCTCCACTCATTTGACTATCTCAAACATATAGCTAGTTATTTTTTTCATGCATTTTAGTAACATCATGAAATAAAATATGTGAGACATTTGTCTTTTGCGACATAGTTGTGTAAGAGAATACCTTGGTGTTCTAATTGTGAATTTTATAAAGCTATATTATTATTAGGATGGAAGGGGAGCCCTGGCGCGCCGGTTAAGGTGTCACCATGTGGCCTTGAGTTCACGGGTTCGGCCGTTCGAGTCCTAGAAGCAGCCTCTTGCAAAAATGCAGGGTAAGGTTTGCCTATATTTCACCCTTGTGGCGGGACCCTTCCCCGGACCCTCGCTGCGCGGGGATGCTTTGTGCACCAGACTGCCCTTTTATTATTATTAGGACAGAAATGAATGATAATTGAGGGTTCATGAAGCCAGGGGCGGACCTAGCTTAAGGCATGGTCGGGCACGTGCCCGACCGTGATTCGCGATAAATTACCTAGGGCCATTCGCGAATCGCCATTTTCATTTCGCTCCTCGTCTTCGACTTCGACGACGACGGCGCGATGCTCGGGCTCCCTCTTCGACGTCTTCGTCTTCGACGACGCGGCACGCGACGATGCCGACGGGCGACGCCGACGAGCCCACGACCTGCCGACGGCGACGAGATTTGTAAGTTGTAAGTTTGTATATCCCTCTTTTTTCCGCTCTTCAGCTCTTCGGCGACGAGCCCACCTGCCGACCACTGAGTCTACTATTTCTTATTTTCTTGCGGCATGCTCCAGGCTCCAGCAGACAGCAGTCCAGCCTCTAGTCGATTTCGACCTCCAGTCCATAAGAAAATGAATTTCCTCCTGGCTCCGGTTAGTGACTACTCCAGGCTCCAGCCTCCAGTGCACAGTGCTCCATCTTCATCGCAAATTGCAACCAAACAGTGGCGATTTTCTTTTTTGATTTCTAAATTCCTGTCAATTTGGAGCTCCAATCGCGGAGAAAAACACGCACCAAGGGTAACGATCTCTTCCTCTCTGCGTTTGTAATTTTTTTTGTGCAATGAGAGTCCCCTCACGCCATTTCGGTAGAGGATGGGGACTCCGTCACTTGTTATAGACACAATTTTATTACATTTGCATAGAAAAAGCACACGTAGTAACAAGAGGAAAGTGGGAAATCTTAATTTTATGTGCTTATACTTTTTTGAGTAATATTTCTGTTATTTTACTTTTGTTGAATACTTTTTTTTTGCAAAAAGGTTAGGCTTGTATTTTACCTTTATTCAAGGAGTTAGGAAATGAAGGCTATGCAAGTTTTAACCTAATTTCTCTTCCCTCCTGATCTCTTCAGTGAGGGAAGCTAGCCACACGAGTTCTTTTTGCAACATTCAACATTAGTTGTCTTATGTTATGAGCTCACAATGACTAGAGGACCTAATTGAAGGATTCAGAGTAGAACTTCTTTCCCATTGAACTCCCATGAATCCCAATTGTGGAATCCTGGTCTAGAAGGAGAACAAGGAGCTAAACATCCTTAACTATTAATTGGAGAAAGGGGGAAGGGTGCGCCGAGGATCTTCTGTGCTCAATAGGATAAGAAAGCAGATTAGGATTCTAGAAATGTCTTCCTTCGTTTCTATTCTCCAAAGCTTAAATACTGATGTAACATTGGCACAAAAGACCTTAGAAAAGTTCTAAATGGATAAACAAATATTTGACACGTGTATTGGGGGCCAGATAGGTCTCTATCAGGATCTCAATCCAGCCCAAAGCAAGTAATTTCTACGTCTATATCTACCAGGGACCTGATAGGTCTCTATCAGGCTCTCGATACGTTTCGAGAGAATCATTCTTTACTGTATTCATCGAGAACCAATAGGCTTGCTGGGATCCCGATAGCCACCAATGTCCCTTCTGATGAGTTGTACCTCCTCGATATATTCTTTTTGGATCATCCCCATCATAGATCCATAACAACACTCCCCTTCATCACATCGATATTGTCCTCAAGTTCTAAGATGGGGTATTGCATCTTGGCTCCCACTTAGCGTCTTTCTTGAGGTAATCCATCCACTGAGTCAAGATTTTGGCTGTATCCTAGTTGTTGCAGTGATCGAGAACCTGATGGGTTTGCAAATATGTGACCTTTGCTAATTGGTGGAAGGGCTGAAATAACATGTCAATGTAGGATTTATTTTATACACATGAATGACACACATTTTGATGTCAGCATGGAGCTACTGGCAGTAAGCCATCATTCCTACTTCATCAATAATTTTGAACATGTAGATGTGCCGGGAGAGTTTTTTGTATTGTGATGAACGTTGAATCCTTGACGGGTCAATAATTTGAACCACACACAAATGTAAAGTCAATAATTACAACTGAAAAAATTATTTTTCGTTTTCAGAACATGTGTCAACGTAAAGTCGCTTGTTGATTTGTAAGTTTTTTTAATTTTCTGTTATCTTCTACTTTCAATAAAATATATGTTAAAATATATTGTGCCCGTGCAGTTTTCAAATCCTAGTTCCGCCACTGCATGAAACTATTATTAAAGCATTTGCACCATATTTCAACTCCATAATCCAGATCAAGCATTTTATAATTGATAAACACATATTTGTATATTAAAAAGTCTAATGTCTGAATCAAATATTTTTTGGTGAAAGAAAAGTTTCTGAATTCATGCATTTTCTGACCTTGATGTTGATGATTTACAGGTAAGGTAGCTGAACCAAGATTTCAATGGAGAAGGGGGTGGGGGCTTCAAAGTTATTATCCGCGAAACTTTCGCACTTTCCAAAGAGGTCTGAAGCTTCCTGATTACGCGTAGCCACAGGATGGATAATATGCAGAAATCTCCTGATGCGCATAGCTGAGGGCGGACCCAACTGGTATGACGGCCCTGATTCTGTCGCTGGAGCGAAGAGAGGTGCAACTCCGGCACATGAGCTGAGCTTGCTGGAAGTTAGAAGTTGGTCGAGTTGCAGCATCCCAGCTGACGGGCCCAACTCATTTGCCACCTGGTTGTCGCTGGAGCGAAGAGGTGGAACTCCGGCGCATGAGCTGAGCTTCATGGATGAAGTTGGCCGAGCTGCGACATCTTAGCAGACTCTGTTCTGGAATTTCTCTTCATTATGTATGTAATTTTTGCTATATAATTTATAGTGCAAAATGCTCTCAAAATCATTGAATTTTAGTGGTGGCTTGAGATTGAGGTTAGAGGTATTATAAAGGGTCATGTTATATGCAGGTCAGTTTTGGATGTATGCAGTCCACAGATAAATGCAGGTCAAATTAAAAACTCATAGAACTTGTGAACCCGTTCAGAAATTGACCTGCATATGACCATTTTCAAATACATTGCATGCACATAGTCAAAGTGGAACTGCATATAGTTATTATCATTATAAATGAACCCCAACTCTAATTCCTACTGATTTAAGAATTAAAATATTGAAATCTAATACTATACACTATATTATTATTTCTATCATTCTTATTTCGCCGGCATAGCCTACGGACGCAAGCAGGCGAAATTTCTGGAACCGATGCCAGAACAAAAAAAGTTTTGCAGATCTTCGAAGAGATGCACAAAAAATATCTGATACGTGTCACCTCCTGATTGGTCCCCAGCTAAAATTTGAAAAGGGAGGATTGAAAAAATTTCCTGATTGGTCCCCAGCTAAAATTTCTAGTTGTGAGAAAATTTTAAATTATTTAGAATTCATTTTTAAAAGCAATGGAGAAAAAAAAATCCATATTATTTGTCCTTGAAGATCTTGATATGCTTGCAAAATTAAAACAATTTTAATTTAGTTGCAATATTGTAATCACTTAAGATAATAATAATTTCATTAGAAAATAGTAAAATAATTTGAAAATATAATATAATAATGTTACCTAAAATCTTTCATAGTAATGCTATAATATTACATCTCTTTTTTCTAGGCAGCTCTATTTATAACATATTATATTATTTTAATTTTATGAAGTTAAATTTGACGGTCAGAATAATTTGGGGATTTTTCAGAATATTTTGAGGATTTTTATGACTATACTAATTGCAGGTCATCAATATTTAATTTTAATATAGTTTAGATTACCGTATTAAACATGTTAGTTTAAACATTATTATATCATATATTATATATTTAATTACTTGATTACATTATACATCAGTTAAAATAATATTATATATTTGGTTACCATGTTAGCTTAATTATTATATTATATATTACTTTATAAGAGTTTACATTTGCAGTCCATCAATGGATATTTGCAACCTCAAATAGTCAAATATAATATTTTTTTAACACTTAATAATAACTCAAAAACACTATTTGCAGCCCCTTGTCTAACAAATCCATTCATAATCCCACTGGATATTCCGCCTCTCGCAAAATCGCGAACTGGTCAGGCTAGTTCAGGTAATGAGCAGGAAGATGATTTTGATGAGAAAAGTTGGGAATTCAAGGATGCCTTCTCTACTCGAAAGCTCTTTCAAAAAGGAGCTGCAAATATCAATTATTCAGGATCTACAAGTATTTATTAAGGGTCTGCAAATATAATTTCCCTAATTTATTTATGCTATGGCAATACAGTAATAATAAACAACAGCTATAGTCAGCTTGAAATGGTGGGATAAGTAGCAGAGCTCCAGAAGTCATTTCCAGTTACTCCCATGGTGTCAAAAGCAGGTCTCAGCCGAAGGCGTTTGGCTCCGCATCTTCAAAAGCAGGACACAGCTCACAAAAAGTGAATCCAAACACGGAAAAACCAAACTATAGTATCAAACAAATTCTGATTATGATTCTCCGTCTGGAACGCATCAGCTTACAAATTTTGACACGATGTAGTGGGCAATTGCTAAACTGGAAGTGAGGCCTGGAGACTCAATTCCAAATAGGTTTACCAGCCCAGGAATGCCATGAATCTCCTCCCCCTGCACTGCATGTCTTAGTATTAAAATCTGGAATAAAAATTTATTCATAGTTTGTGAATTTGTATGTAAAAAAAAATTCAGTCTCTAAGGTAGTTTTGAAGAGAAGTGTTAGCGAATTAAACTATATGTTATCAATTAATTATGTTGAGCATATGGGCACTACTTGGGATTGTGTTGGTGGTGATAAAAATTCTATTTTCATTGCCGCGGCTGTTTAAAGGAATTTGGTTCTCTGGTTGTGTGAAAAGTGTTCGTTTCAAAAAAATATTTTCGGTATTTTTTGGATAGAAGTGATAAAGATGTGACACAGAATCCAAGCGGGTTGGTTGAACTGGAGAGGCGCTTCAGGGATCTTATGCGATCGTAAACTAGCACTAAGACTTAAGGGCAAGTTTTACCGTGCTGCAATTAGACCCGCGATGCTCTATGGTTCTGAGTGTTGGGCAGTGAATTGTGTACATGAGCAAAAAATGGGAGTTGCGGAGATGAGAATGCTTGGGTAGATGTGTGGACACACGAGACTGGATAAAATTAGGGATGAATGTATCAAGGGTAAGATAGCAGTAGCACCAATTGCAGAGAAGATGCGAGAAGCTCGACTAAGATGGTTTGGACACGTACAAAGGAGACCATTAGAGGCACCTGTTCGGGGGTGTGAGAGCCTAACTGGCATGTTAAACGATGGAGGGGTAGACCAATAAAGACTTGGAATGAAACTATAAGGAAAGACATGATGTACTTAGGCATTAGTGAGATTATGACAAAAGATAGAGCACAATGGTGACAAAGGATCCATATAGCCGACCCCACTATAGTGAGATAAAGGCTTGAGTGTTGTTGTTGTTGTTTAGGGAAAGCAGTAAAATCCTACCTATTTAGAAGGAATTTTATTAAATACCGCCTAAATATTAGGCAGAATTTTATTTATGCGGGGTTGAATAAAATCTCGCCTAATTTTTTATTAAATCCCGCCTAAATTAGGCGGGATTTTATTAAATCCCGCCTAAATTAGGAGGGATTTCATGGTGGTGCCTGGTTTGGATGCTATGCCCAGGCTAAGCCTGGTGCCGGGATTAGCCTGGGCCCAGGCCGGGCAGTAGTCCACGCTTTGAGGTAATATGGAGGGCCTGTTAGGCCCCCAGAGCCTGGCCTAGGCTCAGGGCGGGATAGCCCAGGACCGGGTGTAGCAAGGCATCTTTCGGGAAGCCTCCACCCCTCCACCTCCCCCCCCCCCCCCCCCCCGCACCTGATTTTATAAGCACGTATATTATGAGTACGCCATTTTTTTATTTTAATAAACGAGTGACGGGAACGGGGCTCCACCCCTATAGCCAACCATGACAGTACCCAGATCGTGACAGTGCACGGGAACCCCTAGGTGCCCCACGCTACAGTACTTCGACCATTACTGAGTTGGTGAGTAATAGTGAGGAGCCACATTTAGGACACAGTGATACTCATTCACCTGCAGTTCTTCTGTTTCTGACTGGCAGTTTTCAGGTTGAGCATGAGACACCCGGTGATTCTTCCCTACCAGTTCCCAGAGTCGTTGACAGACTTCCGCGACAGATCTTGGTTCTCGAGCAGATATTGGATGATGAGACAGTGACCACTACTGATGGTAGTTTTCAGAGATACTTGGTTTGTTGGCATGACAAACCAGGGGCCGAGACCAGTTGGGTCTTGGCCAAGGAGTTACAGCGTATGGATGCTGATCCTCTACAGCACTACCGATCGGAGCACTCGCCAGAGATGAGTGATTTCGAGAGGGGGAGAGTTGGTGGAGACCAGCCCCGATTTGGACGTCGCAAAAGTGTCCGACGCCGCACCCGTCCTGACCTCTATTGGCCCTGAGTTTTGCTTTCTTATTTTATTGGTGTCATTTGTGTGTAATAATTTTGAAATGTTGTTTTGTTTGGCTATATATATATATATATATATATATATATATATATATATATATATACACTAGCATACTTTGAACGGGCTCCGCCCGTTCTCGATGCGTCGCTGCGAGCTTCGCCCGCTTGACCCCCCGGCGCGCTTCGCCGGCACCCGGCGCGCTCGCCGGCACCCGGCGCGCTTCGCCGGCACCCCGGCGCGCTTCACCCGCTCCCCGCCGCGCGCTCTCGAAGCCTAATTATAAAAGCATTTAAAAGGATATTAATAATTTTATTAATTATAAAAAATATAAATTAATAAATTAATTTATTAAATTAAAAAAGGAAAAAAAACGTATCCGCCACCGCGAAGCTCGCCCGCCACCGCGAAGCACGCCCTTCCGCCGGCCAAATTATAAAAAAAATCAAATTATATAATTATAATTTAATAATCATTTATTTCGCTTCGCCCGCCACAGCAAAGTTCACCCGCCCCGCGGAAGGTTTCGCCCGCCACCGCGAAGCACACCCTTCAGCCGGTCAATTATAAAAAACCAAATTATAATTATATAATTTAATAATAATTTATTTAATAAAAACCAAAAAAATTGAAAACAAAAATAATATTAATTAAAAACAAAACACAAAAATAATAATAATATATTATATAATTTAATAATAATTTAATAAAATACAAAAAAAAAAGTGAAAAAATAAAATTCGTGCGTTTCGCGTCCGCCTCGCTGCCCGCCCCCGCCGCCGCCGGCGGAGCCACCGGCGGCCTGCGCGGCGGTGGCCCTGCCCGCAGAGTCGCCGCCGGACAACCCCTGGCGGGTTCGCCGGAGGCCGGCGAACCCGCCGGTGGGCACCGGGCAGGCCGCCGGCGGCTCCGCCGCCGGCAGGGGGGTGAGCCGGTTTTGGAACGGGAGGCGGATTCCTGGATCGGGATTTTTCGGTGGATGAACAGTACCCATCCGGAGGAAAAGCTATAGGCAGACTCCTATTTCGAATCCAACGGCCTGTGCTTGATGGAGCTTGATCGGACGGTCCAAATGCGTTTCATGGTTGTGATCCAAATATGCATATTGTATTATATAATAAAGATATACACACATATATATACAAAGTTATTTGTTAAGTGAAAGGGCCGGTTCATCTTTCCTCTTAGCCAACCCATGCAACTGTTTATCTTACAGCCGAGCCCGCAGGTTCTGTCCGTCATTTCCGGCCTCAAGACCGGCGTGCTTCACGCTCGACCTCACGCCCTACGCTGCATTTTGATGCCACCAAAAGCCACGATGGATACAACCGCACCCAATGAACCACTCTCCTAGGCGGGTTTCTGCATTTGTCCACTTCAGTCACGATGGAGCTCCTTCATGGCCAGAAGTAGATCTCTCGCTTGTCTATCAAGCGGAGCTGTTCACCCGCCAAGGAGCAGGGTCTCAACATGGTAGCTCTCTCGCTCGTCTATCAAGCGGAGGTGGGTCGTCCCGTGGATCGTTCACCGGCTCCTCATAACGAGGAGTTGGGGCTGGACTTCTAAGGGCTCTTAACTAGTCGACTCTAGTGTTGACCCTAGCGATGTCATTCTTAATGGTTGTAAATTGCTCGAGGACTGGGCGCTGAAATTTCGGGGGCATTATGTCAGAATTTGAACTGACATGAAATAAATAAAACCGACTCGGATCGGGGGCTAAATACAACACAAAATAAATTAAAAATATATATTAAACTGACTCAGAACGATCATCCGGGCGTATCCCCGGATTCGGATCGCCCAAATGGGTCGCCGATCAACGCCTCCTGCGGAAATAGATGCGCGTGGGTCGTCGATCGTCATCACGTAGAGTGATTTATACTTGACCCTCTTTGCCCTCATTTTGTCTTGCACTTACTCTTCTTATCACCATGATTCTTTATTTGGGGGTGCACGACCTTTTGATACTCTAAGTACGTTATTTTCACTTATCCTTAAATATGAAGACATAACTTCTCATGAGACACTACGATCAACATAAGGGTTATCAACTAGTTGTTTCATAACTATTGTCTTGAAAGCAACCTGTTTTTTTATCTTCAAGTTCCACCACCGAATATTTGGCAACATTTTTTTTCTTGTCTTAAATTTATTATATTTAATTTGTACATCTAACACAATTAGCATAAGTTGTGTTGTCAAACTTTCTCCTGGTATGACTTTGCAATCCTTACAAATCATTTTATCCATTTTATGAGTCATGAAATAATCAATTTGACTTATTTAGTTTGCTTTTAAATGTAACTAAATATTTTTTCCTCTTTATGAACAACGTATTTGTCGCAATTAGCTCATGTGCTATGACAAAGTCTAAAATAGTTCGTCCTTCTTTATTTATTTCTCCATATTCAAATCCCCCATGAACGGCTGCATAATCTACATTTTCCTTCTCTATATATCCATTAGTCTCCTCTTATGAAAAATCTCCTCTCTTTGTGAGATTTCTCTTACTAAATCATCTAAGTCTTCCCAAAATTGCACTTTAATAGCGTCACTTAATCTTACTTGTGGCACATAAGCACTGATCACATTAATAGTTTTCTTTCTAATGACCAATTTAAGAGCTAAGATTCTATCACTTTTTCTACTTAACCCAAAAACTTCATCCCTTCAAGTAGTGTCCACAATAATACTTACTTCACTGCTTGTATTTTTTCATGTGTACTATAATTTAAAACCTAATTTATCTAAAAATTTAGTTTTCTCACTCACCCGTCTAGTCACTTACAGACATAAAATATTTATCATTCTCCTAATCATAGTATCCAATACTTCCATCGCTTTACCCATTCTAAAATACTTCATTTAATTAATTGTTTAGTATTTAGTTTTGTATGTATATGCTATGAGATTAAGATAAATATGCTTTATGCGTGAATGTAACATGTGATTCTATATAATGCAAATTCCACTCTTGTTGCCACAAAAAAATCATGAGTGCACACATCAAGCCATAATCATGTAGAATTCGTCTCACCCATAAGAGTCGAATACAACAAGCGGTGACTAGACACTATCCATATTACATACTGCCATGTTATGTTGCTTCTTTAAGAATCATTACATCAAACTCAATCCTAGGAATTGATAGCCACTTGTATTTATCTAGGTTCAATTTGGCATGGCGGTAGTACTCGTGAATACGGTGGTTACAAACCGCTTCACGGAGCAAATATACATTTGATGACAATAGCGTTGTCATGCCAAACACATTTGATGACAATAGCGTTTTTATCCAAACTCACCGGAGCAAATACACCGCTCCAACTAAACCCCTATTTTGCTACTAACAAAATTGGAATCAACATATCCAATAAGATGAAAATTAATACAACTTGAATACCAAAGACTAAGGGTCTGTTTGGCACAGAGGTGGCAATCGTGAACGTGTTGGTAATTGCTATCATGTCAAACACATATTTTATGATAGTGATGTTTTTGACCAAACTCATCGGAGCAGAAACGTCAAACCAAACAGACCCTAACATTGATCATACCCATACTATACCTAATTAATCAATTATTGTCTTCCAAATGAGATTGTGTAGATGATGATTAAATCGAACACGCATACACGCAATAAATAGTATGCATGGTCTAAATGAAATATCATATAACAAATTATCAATTGATGATATATAGGCAGAAGGGCGCACCTGAATAACAAAATCAGTAGGAAGTTGCCCTTGCCCAGAAAGTTTTGGTCGAATTCCCGAGTATCCAGGTAATAGTGTTCCATCTCTTAGATTAGGAAAATACTTTCTTATTTCAGGATAAAACTTGCTTGATAAATCCGAGTTGACGGAATAGTCAAACCTGGTGCATCCATACTCTGTAAGTTCCATAATAAATTACAATGCTCTTAAAACCATAAAATGTAATATATTTTGAAGTTCAAATAGAACTTTGACTGTTAATTAAGTTGTGTTGACTGTTGAGAAGGTGACTTTAAAAACAGTAAAGTTTTTTAAAATGTAATCAAGTTAATTGAATAAAGCATCAAAAGCTGACATGAGAAGAAAAATCATGGTCATAAAATATTCTTGGTCATGTGCATGGCTTGTGTATTAATTTAAGTAATGATACAAACAACAGTGGCGCATCATCATCATTTGCCCTATTCTAACTATTTTGGGGTCGCCTTTGTGAATCCACAATCCCAATCATTCCTAATAGAAACAAAAAGAATTTTTGAATCGATTCACATTATAATTGATGACAAGAGGTTGACCTGTACAATTATTGGAAGTATGTTTTGTCGAAAATAATTTCGTAATTTGTCACTTGAGAATATAAGCTATTCTAAATTGATTGATTGGAGTTTAAAGTTAATAAATTATCTGATGTGAGAGACATGTTCCACAATCGTCACATAACAATTTACTTCGACGGGTTTAGGTGTGTAGAAAATAGCACGGGTCAGAAAAGTCTGCGCGGATCTGCCTAGTCGGGCTTGGGTCTGGGCAAGACAATGTTGCGCCGCATGATACTACGACACGCGACGAGACCGATCCGCGTTGGGGGCGCACGTATCAGCGCCGACCACCTACCACGGCCGCGTGATGGAAGTCCAGCGGCCTTATGTTTTTATGCTTTTTATTCTCGTATGTGTTTTTCTTATTTGACCTACGTGTAGCCCATGTGGGGGGCACGTTGTGAACTTGGATATGCCGGTGGGAACTTCATGTGGGGCATGAAATGAATTAGTCTTTTCCTCCCCTCTCTCTCTAAAACCCTTTCTCTCTCCCCCTCCCCGACCTGCGCCCTAGTCGCCTGAGCGATCCCGCCGAAACCCGCAGCAACGCCGAGCGCCTCCCTCTCCTCTCCTCTCCTCTGGTACCCCTTTTCCCCCCCTCTCTACCCTTCTCTTCATCTCCTCTCTCCCTCTCTTCCTCTTTTCCCCCACCTCCAACCATAGCACCACCGAATCCATGACGGGTCCAACCCAACCGTGGAGATCTTCCTCGTCCTTGGGACCGATCACTAGATCGAGGTCGGGAGACCACATCAGACAAGTCAAGGCCTGAGATAAACATTGCGGTCCATAAAGCCCCCATATCAATGTTAGGGCCTAGGCATGGCCTGATGCCCAACCCCAGCCTAGCTGAGTGGCACACCCAACATAAAAAAGTTGGGAGCCGCGCAGGGACCAATAGTTTTGTGGGATTGTTTTGGTCGAGCTAGGCCCAGGTCCCCTTTGAGTGGGGTCTTAATCCTAAAAAGCCTGGGATTGTTAGGTTTTATTTACACCCCCTGCATGGGTTTTAGGCCCTCGATACGAGGAATAATTTTTATTTAAAGGTACATTTAGGGAAATCATTTTTAATATATTTAGGGTAATCATTTTTATCTAAAGGGGAGCCTTGGAGCACCGGTTGAGGCGTTGCCATATGACCATGATTTACAATCCATATTCGTCGAGGGTGGATGTACAACCCCGTATTCGCGAAGAGTGGACCCTAAATGAGACGTGCTTAGTTTTTAAGCTTTTTGAGTATTTTGAACTCTCGGTGGCCAATTTTGGCTCTGGCTTGAAAACATACTATTAGGGGGAGGAAAAATTGGCTCCCCCCAATGGCTCCTTTGTTGGGGGGCGGGTGCGGCAAGTTGGCTAGCACTCGCCCCGGCCTGTTGAGTCCGTGGTAGGGGCAGGCGAAACGCCTAGGGGCCGGTCTCGCCCGAGCGGCCTGCTCGCGGGCGAGACGGCCAGCGGCGGTCTCGCCCGAGCGGCCTGCTCGCGGGCGAGGCAGCACGCGGCCTGGCTCTCGCACGGGCGGCCTGCTCGCGGGCGAGACGGCCAGCGGCCGGTCTCGCCCGAGCGGCCTGCTCGCGGGCGAGGCGGCCGCGGCCTAACTCTCGCCCGGGCGGCCTGCTCGCGGGCGAGACGGCCAGCGGCCGGTCTCGCCGAGGGCCTGCTCGCGGGCTAGGGCGGCCGCGGCCTGGCTCTCGCCCGGGCGGCCTGCTCGCGGGCGAGACGGCCAGCGGCCGGTCTCGCCGAGCGGCCTGCTCGGGGCGAGACGGCCAGCGGCCGGTCCGCCCGAGCGGCCTGCTCGCGGCGAGACGGCCGCGGCCTGGCCCTCGCCCGACGGCCTGCTCGCGGCCTGCCCGGCTGCCTGGAGCCGTCTCGGATGTTTGGGGGTGGGGCGTTGGCGGCGTGCTTTTACCGCTGTGCCCTGGGGGCGTTTTACCCCTCTGCCCCCCGGCGTGGGTGTTTCCTATTGGCCCAAGGCTTATTGGCGTGAGGGTATCTCGGTCATTTTGGTCCATGGGGTTTTGGAAAACTATAAATAGACCCCCTTGGGTGCCTTTGAGAGGATTCCTTTTTTTTGGTCTTCTCCTCCCTTAGCTTCTTCTTGGTAGAGTTGAGAGAGCTCCTCCAAGGCACCCTAGCTCGAGCATTGACTAGGGAGGGGAAGTGCTCAGGTAGCCTTCCGGGTGTGAGGTGGGACCTCCGCGCTAGAGCCGAGGGTCTGTTCTAGTTTCTCAAGTCTTCGGTCCGTGACGTTCTCCGAGTGTAGTAGGTGTGAGGTCACCCCTTTTTGGACCCGAACTCCACGAGGACCAGGTTCTGGTTTCAACATTTGGTGCGGTGAGCGTGGAGAGTGACCAGCACAGAAGATCTCGGGAGAAAGTCATGACTGGAGGTGAGGGAGGTAGTGATGATCTCGGCGAGCTCCCTAACTCGGGACCCTTTGTGGGGAGGCAAGAGTTCATGGCCTCCATCCAGGATATCATGGAGATGCTGCGAAACATTGCTCCTCAGGGTGGCAGCTCCACCCGACCCCCCAGGAGCTAGCCCCCCCTCGACGAGGCGACTCCCAGGGGTCTAGGCGAGATGACCCCAGCGGGGGGAGAAGGAAGTGCACCAGGAAGAAGGCCCGGGAAGGAGAGGATGGGAGATGGGGTCGGGCGAGACCTCACCGGCCGGGAGCTGTTCTCCAGCCCGGCAAGTGCCAACCTCCCAAGCGAGCAGGTTGCGCGAGTGGAGGTGGCGAGACCACCCCTTAGGGGGTCACCCTTCAGTGAGCTGATCATCTCTGCTCCCGTTCCCGAGGGGTTCAGAGAGCCAGACATGGCTTACTATACAGGGAAGGATGACCCCGTCCAGCATCTGCAGTGGTTCGAGGACGCCGTCTCCATCAGACCGATGACGGATGCCTTCAAGTGTCACCTCTTTGCGATCACGCTGAAGGAGAAGGCAAGAGACTGGTTCCATCAACTCCCTCCGAGGTCGATCTATGTGTTCGAGGACTTGAGCCGAAGTTTCCAGCTCCGCTTCTCCACCTCCAAGAAGCGGAAGAGGAGTCCTGAGTCCATCTTCTTGATAAGGCAGGGGGCCGAGGAGTCGCTGGCCCGCTACGTAGACAGGTTCCAAGAGGAGATCTTGGAGGTCCAGGAGATGCCAGGGTATGCTCTCCAGATGGCCTTCACCGTTGGGCTGAAGGAGGGCTTCTTTAAGATGAGCTTGACCCGGAAGGCCCCCTTTCCTTCGAGGAGCTGATGGAAAGGGCGGCAGAGGAGATTGCCATGGAGGCAGCCAACCCGGCATTTGTCAAGAGGTTGGAAAAGTTGACGGAGGTGGAGTCAAAGGAGCAGGTTGGCTCAAGGCATCAGGAAGGAAGAAGGAGAGAGGAGCAGAGAGCTCAGGGGTTCCAAGGACAGGAGGGTCCGGAACCAGGCTGGAGGCAGCAGGGAGGACCTGCCCAAGGTCCAGGAAGAGCTCTCATCCAAGGAGGGGGGAACTTCCACGGGGGCCAAGGGAGGTTCAACTTCCAGAGGCAGGCCCCAAGGCAACTCTTACCCCCGCCGCAGCAAGCCTTGACGATAGGAGGGGGAAGAGGTAACAGGAGAGAGCGTCCAGCCCGCCGAAAAAAGGGGAGGAGCGCTACCGTACTGTGACTTCCACCAGGTGGAGGTGCACGCCACAGCTACCTGCCCGAGTTCTTGGAAGTGAGGGGGGCGAGAGGCCCTGCCCAGCCGCAGCCGCCGGTGCGAGTAGAAGAGGTTCTACCAGGAGAAGGGGCTGATGATATATGCAAGGACCGGGTCGACGTGGGAACCCGAGGCGGTATAGGAGTGATCCACGGGGTGTGGGGGTGAGGCCACTCGGAAGGCAAGCCTCCATGTCATGTACCGAAATGAGCGTCGCCTCAACCTCCCAGACCCCGCCCCCAGAGGAAAAGATCACCTTCTCGGTGAAGACCTACCAGATCATGAGGATCCGTTCTGTGATGCGCTGGTATCCAGACTGCCATCGAAGGCTACACCGTCTCTCGGATCCTGGTTGACACGGAAGCTCCGTCAACGTCATTTTCAAGAAGGCGTTCGAGGAGATGAAGGTGGAGCCAAGGAGAGTGTGGCCTCGGACGGACCCCTGTTCGGATTTTCAGGGAGAGAAAGGAGGTCGAGGGTGGAGTGGGGCTCAAGTAAAATTGGGAGGAGTCTCGAGGAACTGTCGGTTCGTCATTATTGACGCTCAAGCAGCTACAACGCCATCTTCGGAAGACCCCTCATCAGCGCCTTCCGTTGCGTGCCGTCTTCATTCCACACAATGCCTCAAGTTCAGCTCAGGAGGGATCCAGGTCAGAGTCAGGGGAGACTCCAGGATGGCAAGGCAGTGCTACGTCACGGCCGTCAACCACATCCTCTTGGTTGGCCAAGGCAGAGGAGATGGAGGAGATCATGGAGAGCCTGAGCAGGATGGAGTGTTCGGCGAGGAGGAAGCGGGATGACGACCACCGGGCCCAAACCCCCTGAGGAAGCCTCGCCCGGCAGAGTCCTGTATGTATCTTATCTTGTAATGAGTCTAACCCCCGACCAACTGAGTCGGGGGGATCATGTAACCATCTATTTTCCCGTTTGAGATGTAGGATTTGTAAGGTTTGATTGTGTAGCTCAAGTCCTTTGCTCCGATGACGATCCGCCGCCAGGCTCCCACTAGCTGGCTGGGTAGGTGATCTCTCGGGTAGCCTAAGTCTTTGCTCCGATGACGATTCGCCGCCAGGCTCCCACTAGCTGGCTGGGTAGGTTGATATCTCGTGGTAGCCTAAGTCCTTTGCTCCGATGACGATTCCGCCGCCAGGCTCCCACTAGCTGGCTGGGTAGGTTGATCTCTCGTGGTAGCCTAAGTCCTTTGCTCCGATGACGATTCCGCCGCCAGGCTCCCACTAGCTGGCTGGGTAGGTTGATCTATCGTGGTAGCTCAAGTTCCTTTGCTCCGATGACGATTCCGCGCCAGGCTCCCACTAGCTGGCTGGTAGGTTGATCTCCGTGGTAGCCTAAGTTCTTTGCTCCGATGACGATTCCGCCATCAGGCTCCACTAGCTGGCTGGGTAGGTTGATCTCTCGTGGTAGCTCAAGTTCCTTTGCTCCGATGACGATTCCGCGCCAGGCTCCCATAGCTGCTTGGTAGGTTGATCTCTCGTGGTACCAAAGTCCCTTCGCTCCGGGTGATCCCGCTGTCAGGCTCCCACTAGCTGGCAGGGCCGGTGGTACCTCTCGTAGAGCAAGGGTTTGCACCCCGAGGCCGTCTCGTCACCCAGGCTCTCATTAGCGGCTTGACAGGTTGACCCTCGGGAGGCTAAGTGTTTCAACCAGAGGAGGTCTCGCCACCCCGGCTCCCATAGCTGGCATGGCAGGTTGACCCCGAGGGGAAGTTACACTCCGCGAATACGTTGGGTTGGATGTTTCTTTCCGAGCTTGTGCCAACCTCGAAAAGAGCGGGGATTGTGTACAACCTCGTATTCGCGAAGAGTGGACCCTAAATGAGGCGTGCTTAGTTTTTAAGCTTTTTGAGTATTTTAAACTCTCGGTGGCCAATTTGGCTCTGGCTTGCAAACATACTATTAGGGGGAGGAAAAATTGGCTCCCCCCAATGACTCCTTTGTTGGGGGGCGGGTGCGGCAAGTTGGCTAGCACCCGCCCCGGCCTGTTGAGTCGTGGTAGGGGCAGGCGAAACGCCCCAGGGCCGGTCTCGCCCGAGCGGCCTGCTCGCGGGCGAGACGGCCAGCGGCCGGTCTCGCCCCGAGCGGCCTGCTCGCGGGCGAGGCAGCCGCGGCTGGCTCTCGCCCGGGCGGCCTGCTCGCGGGCGAGACGGCCAGCGGCCGGTCTCGCCCGAGCGGCCTGCTCGCGGGCGAGGCGGCCGCGGCCTGGCTCTCGCCCGGGCGGCCTGCTCGCGGGCGAGACGGCCAGCGGCCGGTCTTGCCCGAGCGGCCTGCTCGCGGCGAGGCGGCCGCGGCCTGGCTCTCGCCCGGGCGGCCTGCTCGCGGGCGAGACGGCCAGCGGCCGGTCTCGCCCGAGCGGCCTGCTCGCGGGCGAGACGGCCAGCGGCGGTCCGCCCGAGCGGCCTGCTCGCGGGCGAGACGGCCGCGGCCTGGCCCTCGCCCGAGCGGCTGCTCGCGGCCTGCCCGGCTGCCTGGAGCCGTCTCGGATGTTTTGGGGCGGGGCGTTGGCGACGTGCTTTTACCGTTGTGCCCTTGGGTGCGTTTTACCCCTCTGCCCCCGGCGTGGGGCGTTTCCTATTGCCCAAGGCTTATTGGGCGGCGGGGTATCTCGGTCATTTTGGTCCATGGGGTTTTGGAAAACTATAAATAGACCCCCTTGGGTGCCTTTGAGAGGATTCCTTTTTTTGGCTTCCTCCTCCCTTAGCTTCTTCTTGGTAGAGTTGAGAGAGCTCCTTCAAGGCACCCTAGCTCGAGCATTGGCTAGGGAGGGGAAGTGCTCAGGTAGCCTTCCGGGTGTGAGGTGGGACCTCCGCGCTAGAGCCGAGGGTCTGTTCCTAGTTTCCCAAGTCTTCGGTCCGTGACGTTCCTCCGAGTGTAGTAGGTGTGAGGTCACCCCTCTTTTGGGACCCCGAACTCCACGAGAGACCAGGTTTCTGGTTTCAACAGTGGACCCACTCAGAGCCAGGTCAGCAAGAAGTCAAATTCAGCAGGTCAAGACAGAGATATGCCTCAAAGATGAGCCCCCCCCCCCCTATTTATAGGGTTTAACAGACATTCACGGGTCGCGAGCAGTCCAAATGCTCGCCAGAAGCAGCTGGCCGAATAAGCGTTGAATGTTTCTTTCTGAACTCCTATGTCGCTCGCAAAAAGCGGAGATTGTGTACAACTCATATTCATCGGGGGTGGACCCACTCAGAGTCAGGTCAGCAAGAATTTCAAGTCAGCAGGTCAAGGCAAAGATCAGAGTCAGCATTCAAGACTGTTGAAGTCCTGGGCAAGTATGGCGAGCTCTCCTCGCATACCCGCCAGGTGGGCGACTAGAACAGATACTCACCCAAGCCAGACGAGTTCCCCCAGAGGTCGTCTAGTCGCCGGTGGTGGTTGGGCTATAAATAAGACCCCCCACACCCCACCCCACCCCTTGGTTTTCCTATAAATAGGACCCCAGAGGTACAAAGATTTGGACTTCGGAATCTCGCAAAAGATCTCGATTGGGCCTTTTTCTGGACTTCTAGTCGTGCGAGATAGTGATTATCCTCCTGATCGCCATCCTCAGATAGTCGTCAACTAGTGTCCACCTG
This sequence comes from Platanthera guangdongensis, assembly GCA_039583875.1. Taxonomy (NCBI): domain Eukaryota; kingdom Viridiplantae; phylum Streptophyta; class Magnoliopsida; order Asparagales; family Orchidaceae; genus Platanthera; species Platanthera guangdongensis. The sequence goes on from CM077161.1 coordinate 175,433,153, forward strand.
CCCTACTCGACCATCTTTAGTTGTGAAGGGGAAGCTTCTTTCAAGCATCTGGGTACGTGGTGGGACCTCCCCGTCGCAGTACCTGGGGTCCTTCTAGTGTTTCCTTCCATTTTTGTATTCTAGTCCGCTAAGCCGTCGAGCCCGACCACTGAACCGGTAAGCTTAGGCTGCATTGGTCTGAATTTTTGGAGTAGGGATTTTCCCGGCATTAACACTTGAGGTCACGTGTTCGAGTCCTGGAAGCAGCCTCTTGCAAAAATGCAGGGTAAAGTTTGCCTACATTTCACACTTGTTGTGGGACCCTTCCCCGGACCCTCATTGTGTTGCGCAGGGATGCTTTGTGCACCGGTGTGCTCTTTTTATATATTTAGGGTAAACATAGCTTGCAGAACAAGAATCACTATAAATTATAGACATACTAATACCCGGTAGTTAGTAAAATCTAAACAAGCGAAAGTCACATTTATTTTCTTTATTTATAGTAATTCATGCTTTTATAAAAACAAAGATGAAGAATTTACCGATTTAAGAAGCTGGAGAAGTCATCAACATCGCTGATCCATTCAACGTCAGGTCCAAACTTAACCTGGCCACTCAGATCCAATGTAACATGCACTCCAAGTCCACCATCTTCTGGTATCGGATAAATTAAGTGACTGAAAGGAGACTTTGTGTTAGATAGTATGAAATAGCATCCACGGGCAAAATACGATGTTGGAATGACGCTTTCTTCGAGACCTCGAAATCTTCTTGCAAGATGTTGGGCGCTTAAACCTGCAGAGTTGATCACAATTTTTTGAATGATAACAAGTTGAGGCTGCAACAAAAACTCCCCTCATGATTTTCAATGACCTTGCTATCTGAAATTTGGAGATGCAAGGAATTATCCTCAACTTGCCCCCCTATAACGGTAGTATTATAGGAAATTGTTGCTCCAATGTTTTCAGCTTCCCCCTGTAATTCATGCATGCAGTAATTAGCAAATTGCGACTTTGTACATACCAATTTGAGAATGCAAGAGCAGCACAAAATGTAAATATCATCAGCAAAAAACAAGATAACGATATTTTAAAAGACAAGTGAAAATCCAAAAGAATGGCCCATAGTTGATCGTACTTTAACATTGCTGAACATAAAATAATCAATATCATTAGTTGGAGGTGCAGTTTAAACCATTTCATGGTACATAAGAATAGCACTTAGCTTCATCCATCACATGTTCTATTCAAAAACAAAGTTGGAAATATGGAATGCAGATTACCACCAAGGAGAGCATGAATGAGTGTGAATCAACAATCCCAGAAAGAGGGAGACAGCAAAGCTTTCACACAGTGAAGTTCTGGTTCCATTTCCATGGCCAGAGAGCCATCCACCCCTCAAATCCTCAACTCCATTTTCTATACTCGTTTAAGTATTTGGCTCGAGCTTCGGGATCTCAGCACTCCCCGTAGCTACAATAAGCTTTCCAAGCTGCTTATGCGGAATCACTTTATCAGAACAGTAATGTAGAGCAATTCCCTTCCTCTGGCGCAGAGAACTGCCTACAAAACAACACTGTAAAAATTGAACAAAATTTTTTTTCTCTCATTACAACATGATATGAAAGTAGTGGTGTAGGTGAAGTGCATTCAATGAAACTAAATTTTACTCTATATATATAAGGTTAGTTTAAGTATTGCCTGTTAGATTTTGAGAATTTAAACAAAACTTTGGCAACCCTCATTTACATCTGTGAGATCAAGCTATGAAATATAATTCTATTTACATCCTTCTATTTTATGTTTTGATCTATTTGTATGTATTCAATACTTCCGTTTCTTCATTCTCCTTACTACGCGACTCCTACCATTTCTTGTGCTTGAGCTGCATTGTACAACATACTATTCCTTCCAAATACCTCACTGTGTAGAAAAAGAAGAATAAACCCATTGGTAATTACAACAACACTCAAGCCTTTATCCCACTACATAAATCCATTGGTAATTATGATGGTTTAATGAAATAACTTGTCATGGATAAGGAAATTGAAAAAATGATGAGATTGCAAACTACAGTTTCTCTGAAAGTTGATTACTGGTTTCTTTGAAGAAAAGAAAGGCGAGTGGAGCACAGTTGCCTTTTAAGAAAAGAAATGCAACAGAAAAATCAAACTTTTTCCAGCGAGCTCTTTAAGATTGTTGGACCTGCTTCTCCATCTAGCCTACTGAAGAGGGTTCCGTGTTCCATTGGGCTGATTGTACTGAGTCGACACAAATTTCATCTTCCAGTCCTCTAGAGGTGGAGGAAGTAGCTTAAAGTTTCATGCATGTTTGCAGAGAATTATCCAGAAGAATGCAATCAATTAGACTTTGGTCAAGGCATAGCATGATTGCAGCTTTGAAGTCTAAGAAATTTCGTCACGAAACAGTTCAAGAAACCAATTTCATTGGGATCCTTTGAGAAAGTAGGTTTGAAAATCTTCTGTGCAGGGTTTCTCCTGGATTGACAAAACATGGATCTTTTCAAAAGTCTCGAGTTTCGGTTTATGGCTGAATGCGCACGATCAACCATAGGCTCTGCAATTGGTGGTGTTGACAGCCATGATGCTAGGTACCCTTTTTTCACAAACTCGTCTCTTTCAATTTTCATCATTGCAGGTTTCAAACAGAAATACACCAACAGAAGGAAATCATCAAAGGTAGACGACCTCAATAAATGAAGGTCTCACAAACACTGTTTATGATGCTGATCAACTAATATCCCAAGGTGAAATACATCACGAACATAATGATAAAATTGGTGTTGAGATTCTTTCTCAAACCCCATAACTTCAAAGTGAAAGTTAAAAATGCAATAAGTTTGAGGAAAAATAATAATTCTTTGACCAACAATGCTCTGGAATACATTGACATGATTTTCAATCATTTTTGCCTACACATGGGATTGCCCATCAAACTTCCTCTCCATATAAAGCACAACAAAATGATGTTGCTGAAAGAAAAAATCGTCACTTATTGGATATCGCTCAAACTCTTCTTCTTCTTCTTACGAATTTTCCACACAAAAATTTTGGCAAGATGAGATTTTGACAGCTAATCATTTAAGTAATTGTATGTCATCCTCTATTCCCAAGGATGATGTCACATATCAACTTCTCTTCCCTTATAAATCACCTTCCCCTCTTTCAGCCGAAGTATTCAGGCCAGTCTTGATAAGCTTTCTCCTCGTGCTCATGTGTTTTTCTTGACAACAGTGATAAGCTTTCTCTTCGTGTTATTTGATCTTATCATATTGCGAATCTCGCACGAGGCAGCAGCAAGGATGTGAAGGGGGTGCAGGTCTGAGATAAACCTTGGTGCAAAACCATCCTCCTTCAGATTTTTTGTCCTTCCGAGACAAAAATATCCCGAAAATTTCGGCATGAGTGCAAAGTATCAAAGATAATGTATTTTGATGGAGCAAAGTGTCAAATTTAAACCCCTTATTTCGAGATTCGAGAGGTGCAAAGTGTCAAAAACCCGAATCCGGATCCTCTGAAGTTCATGCGGGAACTCCCGGGTAGAGTTCGCGCAATCTCGCTCGTCCGATTGAAATCCAACGGGCGAGCATGATTGCATTTTAATTTCTTCTGCTACATAAGAAGTATAAATATCAGAAGATGTTACAGCTTTTAATTTCTTCTGCTTATCATTCATGGAGAGGTTTCTTTCCTAAACTCCCCCATTAAAGTGTTAGCAAAATGAACGAGTATGAGAAATGTATAGTTAGAAGCGCGATACCTTGAGCGATTTGGGCGGATAGTAAATCCCCGCATGGACGACCTCGCTGTTCCGAGAGCTAATTCCGGTCCCGAAGGTGGACGCCGACTCGATAACGAGCACATCTCGCCCCTTGAGAGCGAGCTCTCGAGCCACCGCTAGTCCCACGACGCCGGCGCCGATCACCACTGCGTCCGCGGTCTCCGTAGGCACGTCGCCGAAGGAGCTCAACGGTCTCCGGCGAGCACCGGCGCCCGCCGCTGCGGCGAACTCCCGCGCTTTCTGGTAAGCTTTCCGGAGCATGGCAGCTGATTTGGGTCCGTGGTGTGTGCTTCTGATAGGATCCAAACCGATCTCACCTAAGTTCACCAACCCATCTTTCCACGACAGGAGATTCTCCGTGCAGCCCCTAAGACACACCATAAACACAATAATACTTAACAATCACTATATATAGAAATACATATATATGATATTACCAAATTATCCCTGAATATAAAATAGGGATGCATCATCTTCTCAGCTGATTTGGATTCCCCGGTGTGTTTTTATTTAAATTTGTTGATTGTTATGTACAAATCGAATTTGGATAGGTGTAACCCAAATTTTTAAGTACAATCTATTAAATCAAATGCCTTGAAACTGGATTGGTGCAAACCAGCCCCCGCCTTTTGTTTTTCTCATGACATTTCGTTGGTTCGCTGTTTGTCGGAAGCTCCCTCTGCCTGCGCGTACGAGGCCCTCTCCGTCGGTCGTCGTCGGAGCTCTCTCTGGTTGTAGTTGAATCCCTCTTCGCCGCTGGTTGAAGCCTTCTCGGCCGGTCCTACCTTTCTCCGATGGGACTTCAAGCTTTATTTGCGGGTTTCACCGGACTCGCTCTCCAAATCGCCGGTTTCGCCGGTTCGGCCGATCGCATTGTAATTTCTAGTTGGCTGGTATAACTCCTTTTGTCTACTCTAAGGCTCCGTTCGTTAAGCTTGAATTGAGATGCAGGAATTGGAATTGAAAATTGACTTCAATTCCAATTACCGCGGGAATTGGAATTGAATTCAATTTCAATTCTGATATTTGGCTAAATGCAGGAATTCTGTCATCAGTATTGAAATTGATAATTCTGATGTTCGGCTGTATGTCTGATTTCAACGGTTGGAATTGAAATTTAATTTTATAACATTAAAATCGACAACTTTAAAAAAAAAACAACATCAAAAATAATGTCTCGCACCACCAAAGTTCACTAAATAAAAAACATAGTTTACACATGACATAACATTGCAATATATTGGATCCCAGAAAATCAACCCCGTAAATATAAGCGTAGCAAGTCCTCCTGATTGGCAACGGCAAAGCCATAAACACGTCACTCTTGAAGTCGTCGACATTCAGCATATCAATAGCATGTATGACCTTGTCCTCAGTCAGATCCGGGATAGCTGTCATGGCCGCATATATCCTGTCTGCCATTGAGATCGGATGTGACGGTTGAGAAGTAACACTGCTCTCATGTTCCATGTTCCTCGCTATTGCTGAAACAGCATCTGCAATTATGTCTGTTGTTGCTGCTTTCTTCTTCTTCTTGGTCTCTGGCTCGATCTCCTCGACCACATTATCGTCCACTGAAACGGCAATGTGGATCTCATTCATTGCCTCGGATGTAGTTGCAGCATTAGCTCATGTAGCTCTATCAACCCCACATATCATAGCTAAGTCGCCCCAATTCACGATCATCTTGCTACGATAATGCTTTACTGTCGGGTGTGCCTACAAGTTTATAGTTGAGTGCACTTATTAAACTATAAATTGGCAGAAAATTTAAAGTTTATTTTTAACTGACAATAGTACCTTAACATAATTCGCCTAAACATCTTCGTTGTCCACCTTCACTACATTGCGTTCCCAATCTCATCCAAATCCACTCGTATCTAGCATTGTCGATATCTCTTGGTATTATATATTCCATGTTTTTATTCGCCCCATTATCTTCTCCTTATTAATGTCGACGTTGCAAACCTCTTTCAATGTTTGAATTGTCGTTGTGTACGCGACACTTTTCCAACCACTAGCCGCCTTGTTCCCCAAATTCTGCTGCTCTGGGAGAGCAGTCGATAAAGCACAGTCCATCTGTGATGTCCAGGGACATATGACCGTTCAATGGTCTTACCAGCTTTTCCTTACCTTTATCCATATAATTTCTGCAATTCAATCAAACGTAAAAGACAACAATATTATATTTTAAGTAACACCATATGATTTAAAAAACAACAACAATAGCTTAAGTAGTACCATATGATTTAAAAAACAACAACAATAGCTTAAGTAGCACTGCATGATTTAAATGTCGCAACAAAATTATAATCATAGAGTAGCAAAGCAAGAGAACATCATATACTCCACGTCGAGCACGATACTCGTTGAACATATTTACGACCATAGTATCTCTAAAATGGGCCCACTCCAGAGTTGCTTGAACATCACCATTGCATCTGCATACTCAAAACTAGCATGACTTGCATCTTGTTCTAAAATGTTTGCATCTACTTCAGCAAGCAATCGGTGTTGTTCTCTAATCTCCTCTCTATCAGGAAATTATGGGAATACAACATGCATTTATAATTTGAACCTATGCCAAATTTAAAAAAATTACATTTTATAACCAAAAATTGTAAGAAGAATGAAGGCCCTCTTAATAAATATACCTGCACTTTGATATCGTAGAAGGATGACCCTCGTAAAATTGTCTATCTTTTTTTGAGATGACCAAATGTTCTCTCAATAACATTTATCTCCTTTGTGTGTCTAAGATTAAACAACTCTTTATAGTTCGTGGGATTGTTGCCCTGTGTAGTCCACTCCTTTAGGTGATATCTTGTTGACCGATATGGAGCAAGATAACCTGGAGCGTTAGCGTATCCCGCGTCCACAAGGGTAGATTTTCTACTGGGACCTCAAAACGATCCGCTCTTCGAGAGCATTACGCAACACTCTGGAGTCCGAATATGAACCCTCCCGCCAGGTAATACAAAAAAATTTCATGTTTGAGTCACATGCACTCATTACGTTTGTTGTAATCACTTGCTTCCTATTTCGATATCGACCTTGATCTTTGATTGGAACTGTTACTTTGATATGAGTCACATCTATGGCATCAATGCAATCTTATACATTATGTAATTATGTATTAATATTGAATAAGCAGATACATACACAAGACATGTATGAAAGAGGTAAAATTCTCACATGAAAATTACGTCATCTTTGTGTTGTTGACGCATCCGGGAGCTTGATAAAATCAGGGGCTAACTTTAGAATTGCCCCTAACACCACGCTGAAATGTCTGCTAACTGTATCTAAGTGGATCTTTGATGACCTCTGTATGGCTGCCTTCAATTTAATAAAAGAAAAATTAGTTAATGCCCCAATCATGATAGCTCGGTGTGGGGATCTTCCATTTGAGATAATGTGTGATGCGAGTAGTTATACGGTGGGAGCCGTACTAGGTCAACGTATTCCAAAAACTTCCACCCCATTTATTACGCTAGTAAAACACTCACATCTGCACAGAAAAATTACACCACAACCGAGAAGGAGCTCTTAGCTGTAGTATTCGCTTTTGACAAATTTCGCCCTTATATTACTCTTTCGAAAATTATTGTTTTTACGAACCACTCGGCCCTCAAATATCTTCTCTCTAAAACGGATGCCAAGCCTCGCTTGATTCGCTGGTCTTACTCCTCCAGGAGTTTGACTTAGAGATCCGTGATAAGCGAGGTGCCGAGAACTTGGCCGCCGACCACCTTTCGCCCCTAGATAACCCGTTTATAGAACAATTAGACGAAAATTCTTTTCATTACTATTTCCCTGATGAGAAGCTGTTCATAATTAACACATCTATTTCTCCTTGGTTTGCCCGCATCGCCAACTATCTAGTGGCTCGTGTGCTCCCAAAAGAGTTCTCGTCTCAGCAAAAGAAGAAATTCTTCTCTGAGTTGAAGAACTACTTTTGGGAGGACCCGCATCTTTTTAAAATCTGTGCAGACCAAGTGATCAGGAGGTGTGTTTCTTTTGATGAAGGATTAGATATTATTAAACATTTGCATGAAGGACCGACAGGTGGGCACTATCAAGCTGCTCGCACCGCTCACAAAGTGTTAAGCGCGGGTTTTTACTGGCCCACCCTGTTTAAAGACGCGCATGCCTTTATGAGTAGGTGTGATAGTTGCCAACGGTCGGAGAATATTTCGAATAAAAATGAAATGCCACAAAATTATTTCCTAGAGTGCGAAGTTTTCGACCTCTGGGGGATTGATTTTGTCGGCCCTTTTCCTTCTAGCTTCGGGAATAAGTACATTTTAGTTGCCGTTGATTATGTTTCGCGTTGGGCCGAAGCCCAAGCTCTTCCTACGAATGACGCCCGAGTCGTAGTTAATTTCCTAAAAAAATTATTTTCTCGATTCGGTACGCCGCGCACTATCGTTAGTGATAGGGGTTGCCATTTCTGTAACGCACAATTTTCAAAAATCCTAACTAAATATGGCGTTACTCATAAGCTTTCCACTGCCTACCACCCTCAAACTAACGGACAAGTCGAAGTAGTCAATAGAAAAATAAAAAGAATTTTAGAAAAGACTGTTTCAACATCTAGAAAAGACTGGTCAGCCAAATTAGACGATGCTCTATGGGCCTACCGAACAGCGTACAAAACCGCCCTCGGATGTACGCCATATCGGTTGGTTTATGGAAAATCGTGTCATTTACCCGTAGAGTTAGAACACCGTGCCTTTTGGGCCTTACGATTTTTAAACTTCGATCCCCACTCTGTCGGCGATTTTAGAAAATTTCAACTTAACGAACTCGATGAGTGGCGCTCTTACGCTTATGAAAATAACATACTTTATAAAGAGCGGACGAAGCGTTTACACGATCGACATCTTAGGCACCCAAAAATCTTTAAGCCGGGCGACCAAGTTCTTCTTTATAATTCTCGTTTACGTTTATTCCCGGGTAAATTAAAATCACGTTGGTCGGGGCTTTTTACTGTTTTAGAAGTCTTTTCTTATGGTACTGTTTTAATTTCCTACCCTGATAAGGGTACTTTCAAAGTGAATGGTCAGCGTCTTAAACTATATTTCTGTGATGATGTCAGTCTCAACCATGTTAACTCTATCTTTCCGGTCCTGACATTTGATTAATCTGCACTTTACTTTTCTCATAAACTTTGAACTTTATTCGAACTTTATTTTTAAAACGATATTTGGGACACTCTTATTTTGATGCGTCGAGCTCAAACGACGCTTTAAACAAAGTGCGCTCTTGGGAGGCAACCCGAGTTATCTTTTTCTGTTTTCTTTATTTTACATTTTTTGCCCCGAATGGCTCCGACAAGCTGAAACTTCTGCGATCGCCTGCTCCAACGGTTCTGATTCCATGACAAAGTCCACCAGACGACGTTTCCTGAAGATCCACAGCACACGCATGGAGGAGCGGCATCACTCAGCTTTCCCTGCCACATAAAATCGGGGAAGTACCTGTTTTTCAATTCTGTCTTTCATTTCTAGTTGGCTGGTATAACTCCTTTTGTCTACTCTAAGGCTCTGTTCGTTAAGCTTGACTTGAGATGCAGGAATTGGAATTGAAAATTGACTTCAATTCCAATTACCGCCGGAATTGGAATTGAATTCAATTTCAATTCTGATATTTGGCTAAATGCAGGAATTCTGTCATCAGTATTGAAATTGATAATTCTGATGTTCGGCTGTATGTCTGATTTCAACGGTTGGAATTGAAATTTAATTTTATAACATTAAAATCGACAACTTTTAAAAAAAACAACATCAACAAATAATGTCTCGCACCACCAAAGTTCACCAAATTAAAAACATAGTTTATGACATGACATAACATTGCAATATATTTGGATCCAAGAAAATCAACCCCGTAAATATAAGCGTAGCCAAGTCCTCCTGATTGGCAACGGCAAAGCCATAAACATGTCACTCTTGAAGTCGTCGACATTCAGCATATCAATAGCATGTATGACCTTGTCCTCAGTCAGATTCGGGATAGCTGTCATGGCCGCATATATCCTGTCTGCCATTGAGATCGGATGTGACGGTTGAGAAGTAACACTGCTCTCATGTTCCATGTTCCTCGCTATTGCTGAAACAGCATCTGCAATTATGTCTGTTGTTGCTGCTTTCTTCTTCTTCTTGGTCTCTGGCTCGATCTCCTCGACCACATTATCGTCCACTGAAACGTCAATGTGGATCTCATTCATTGCCTCGGATGTAGTTGCAGCATTAGCTCATGTAGCTCTATCAACCCCACATATCATAGCTAAGTCGCCCCAATTCACGATCACCTTGCTACGATAATGTTTTACTGTTGGGTGTGCCTACAAGTTTATAGTTGAGTACACTTATTAAACTATAAATTGGCAGAAAATTTAAAGTTTATTTTTAACTGACAATAGTACCTTAACATAATTCGCCTAAACATCTTTGTTGTCCACCTTCACTACATTGCGTTCCCAATCTCATCCAAATCCACTCGTATCTAGCATTGCCGATATCTCTTGGTATTATATATTCCATGTTTTTATTTGCCCCATTATCTTCTCCTTACTAATGTCGACGTTGCAAACCTCTTTCAATGCTTGAATTGTCGTTGTGTACGCGACACTTTTCCAACCACTAGCCGCCTTGTTCCCCAAATTCTGCTGCTCTAGGAGAGCAGTCGATAAAGCACAGTCCATCTGTGATGTCCAGGGAACATATGACCGTTCAATGGCCTTACCAGCTTTTCTCTTACCTTTATCCATATAATTTCTGCAATTCAATCAAACGTAAAAGACAACAATATTATATTTTAAGTAACACCATATGATTTTAAAAACAACAACAATAGCTTAAGTAGTACCATATGATTTAAAAAACAACAACAATAGCTTAAGTAGCACTGCATGATTTAAATGTCGCAACAAAATTATAATCATAGAGTAGCAAAACAAGAGAACATCATATACTCCACGTCGAGCACGATACTCGTTGAACATATTTACGACCATAGTATCTCTAAAATGGGCCCACTCCAGAGTTGCTTGAACATCACCCATTGCATCTGCATACTCAAAACTAGCATGACTTGCATCTTGTTCTAAAATGTTTGCATCTACTTCAGCAAGCAATCGTGTGTTGTTCTCTAATCTCCTCTCTATCAGGAAATTATGGAGTATACAACATGCATTTATAATTTGAACCTATGCCAAATTTAAAAAAAATTACATTTTATAACCAAATAAATTGTAAGAAGAATGAAGGCCCTCTTAATAAATATACCTGCACTTTGATATCGTAGAAGGATGACCCTCGTAAAATTATCTATCTTTTTTTGAGGTGACCAAATGTTCTCTCAATAACATTTATCTCTTTTGTGTGTCTAAGATTAAACAACTCTTTATAGTTCGTGGGATTGTTGCCCTGTGTAGTCCACTCCTTTAGGTGATATCTTGTTGACCGATATGGAGCAAGATAACCTGGAGCGTTAGCGTATCCCGCGTCCACAAGGTAGTATTTTCCTGCCGGGACCTCAAAACGATCCGCTCTTTCGAGAGCATTACGCAACACTCTGGAGTCCTAATATGAACCCTCCCAGCCAGGTAATACAAAAACAAATTTCATGTTTGAGTCACATGCACCCATTACGTTTGTTGTAATCACTTGCTTCCTATTTCGATATCGACCTTGATCTTTGATTGGAACTGTTACTTTGATATGAGTCACATCTATGGCATCAATGCAATCATATACATTATGTAATTATGTATTAATATTGAATAAGCAGATACATACACAAGACCTGTATGAAAGAGGTAAAATTCTCACATGAAAATTACGTCATCTTTGTCTTGTTGACGCATCCGGGAGCTTGATAAAATCAGGGGCTAACTTTAGAATTGCCCCTAACACCACGCTGAAATGTCTGCTAACTGTATCAATTGAACGCAATAACGTTCAACCAACCGCTCAAAATTTTTTATTATGAGCTAAAATATATAAAAAAGTGCTAACAGACTCTTTCACTGCATAGAGTTTCAAAGGAGTTTTTGTTCATTCGAAGCTGATTAAAACAATTGATATCTGTCCCACTATGTAATCGGAAAAACAACGTCCTTAAAATTGTTTTGGCAATGACCTCTTCAAGATCCCTTCCAATCTTGGGTTTCATCAAAACAACATAGGCCGCAGCAAGAAATGTTGTCACTGATGTTCTCTTACGTCTACGACGTCTTTGTACTTCATCTATCGACATATAAACGAACAAGTAGTTACAGTCCACTACAGTAGAAGCTTATGAATGGCATCAACATCCATAGTTTACTAGAATTCTCTATGTTTAGGTAAAAACTTTTCCCCTATCTGGCACAAGTCATGAACCCTATATCTCTAACAAGTAGATAATTTAAAAGAGATAAGATGATAAAAGAAATTTCAAGTAAAAACTTTTCCCCTATCTGCTAAGTATATCTCTAACAAGTAGCTTATGAATGACATAAGTAACAAGATGATCAATTTAAAGCATAAAGTAACAAGATGATTAATCTTAATTAAAACTTATCATAAATCTGAATGAATTGAACCATTTCCAGATACCTAAAACCAGAAAGTAACCAGTGATTTTAAGATACCAGCAGAAGTTACCAACCGGAGCAGGAACGGCGACGAACGGCGACGAGAGCAAGAGCGGCAGCGGGATCCGGCGACGGGAGCAGGAGCAGCAGCGGGATCCGGTGACGGGAGCAGGAGCGGCAGCGGGATCCGGAATCGCGGCGACAGGAGAAGGAAGAGGAATCGCGAAGTCTGACCTAGCGAGGTCGAAAATGAATGTTGCGGCTTCGCTGTATACCCAATTCCGACTGAATTAGATTTTATTTCTGATCCCCATGAATTTTTTGGCATACCGAACAGCTATAATTGGAATTGGTAAATGGATATCAATTCCAACGGCCCAATTCCCGCTTAACGAATGGAGCCTAAGGTTTTTTCTTGATTTTCTGGATGTTTTTCTGAATGATTTTTTTGATGATTTTGTAATTGATTTTTGCATTGTTTTGATGTGTTTTGCTTGAGTGGTTTTGCATTTTTTTTTGATGAGTTTTCTACTATATTAGGTGTAAAATCTAGTTACAAGTGCGTAATGATCTATTGATGGAACTACAGCAAAAAGGGGTCTTATATGATGTTATTTTTGGAACGCCAAGAAGAATTGAATTGCTAAATTCTTTAGATTGTGCAGTTGCTACTGCTCCTTTGGATAAGTGAACGGTCATGTCTGATATTGGATTGATTATTGCTTCTTGTTATAATAATGCAGTAATCCAGTCCAGCATGTTTCAGTCTTTCACTTTCTTGTCTTTGCATTCACCATCACTGTTCGAAAAATAATATTCCTGGAATTCATTCATGAAAGTCATTTTGTACAACTGAAGATGCGGGATGATTGTCCACTTTCTCCAACGATCTCAATTTGGAAGAGGTATTATGAAGAGATTGTTGAGCAATGATAACCATTAAATTCAAAATTGTAAAGTTTTATGACTTCATATATCTTGATATTGTTCATTAGCAAATATGCATGTGTCAAAATGGGCTTACTAATACACTTCATTAAATTTGAAGTAAAACATTTTTTTCCATCGCTAATTTGGGACTATATGTACGATAAAGTTGTCATATATTAAATTAACTTACATTGTATGATGAATTTTAAAAGTCTGGTGCATTTTTTTTTACAAATGAAAAAATTCAAACTAAAGTTGGAACATGAATAAGACTTACATGATGATTTAAAAAATTTCATTTTTTGTTATAATTTATAATTCTAAGCTTAATATTATAAATTTTTAGTTCTTTCATCATGAAGCTACAAAAAAAATTTGATAGATGTATTTTTTATAGCTTCATTTTAAGTTTTTATCAATTAGAATGAATATTTTCAAATTTTAATTTGAGTTTGCACGTAACAATTTGGTTTGCACTTATAATATTTTGATCTATATGTAAAATTGATTTGCATGTATCCAATTTCAATTTGCACATAACAATCGCCTTGAATTTTAGATGATCATTTTTTTACAAACAATTCATGCACAAAAAATAAAGGCTTTTTGGCAATTCAAGTGTGTGCATAAAAATCAAACTGATTGAATTAGACTGAACTGAGCCGATCGGACTGATTTTCAAACCAAATTGATCGATTTTGTCTGGTTTCGATTTTAGGGGATTGAAAAAACGGTCCCAGTTCAGTTTGGTTTGCACCATGAGCAAATCGATAAAACAAAACTGAAATACCGGATCACTGGATAGCCTAGATTCTTTCAAGGATAGCCTACATTCATTGATTCAACGTCCGGGGTGTATCCACGGATCACGCGTGACATGACTCACAAGTTAGTCAAGACATCTCGGTTGTCACGCATGACGCGAGTCACTCTGTCTTTGTCTAGTTTCTTTGATTCTTCATCTCCCGCAAGTCAGTTAGCCATTTCCTTCTGTTGTCTGCATGTTTGCAGTAGTTTCTTCCCCTCCTGTCGCCTGCTCTGATGAGGAAGTAATGAGGGAAGCAGGGGCACACAAAAATGTCGACGAGGAGAAACACATGCCAATCTCAGAGACTTAGCTCCTTTCATGGGGAAAATTTTTAGGTACGTTAAACGTACCATTCTCTTGTGTGTTTCACATGTCAGTCGTTCGATTAGACATCAGACGATCAATCTTCTAGTCATATATATATATATATATATATATTATATATATATATATATATATATATATATATATTATATATATATATATATATATATATATATATATATATATATAATATATATATATATATATATATATATTAAAAAAATGTCTCTGGTCGAAAGGACGAGATCCGAACATAGCTTACTTTTTATTTTTTTAAACATTTTAATGCATAAATTAGATCTTAAAATGTTAGTAAGAAAAGCTATTTAATATTTTGCAATTATTTTTTATAACAAGCAATTAACTTATTCTAAAAAGACATTTTTAAAAAATTTATGACGCACCATGCTCTTGTACGGCTGACGTATCTGTATAACTCATATTCGTCGAGAATGGATCCATTTAAAGTCAGGTCAGTAAAAAATCGAAGTCAACGGGTCAAGACAGAGGTCATAGTCAGCATTCAAGACCGTTGAAGGTCTAGGCGAGTATGACGAGCTTTCCTCGCATACTCGTCAGGAAGACGGCTTTTAAGGTATTTGATATAACAGGTTAACAGGTTTGGTTTGGATCCGTTAGACATCCAATAACCCGTCGTCGAGAATTTAGGGTTACGCCTGTTAATATCCCTACTGGGGAAAACGTGGAGATCGTTCCAAACTTGACAGTCACACGTAATACTTCGCGGGCGGTAATATTCTCTAAGTCTAATTTCGTGCACCCTAGCCCCTCTCCCGTGCACGCCGCCCCTGTGCGATTTCTTTGGATCCCCCCGTCGTTCTCAATCAGAAAAAAAACAACTCTCATGCTCCTGGCTTTTCCGCCACCGCTGTCCGAACGAAATCAGAAATATCGACTGTCGGAGGAACGTGCTCCCCCTGCGCAGCGCCTTCTCTGTCATTGTTGAGAAACTCGCAATCCGTCGTCGTTCGATTGAGGTAGCGATTCGTTGCCGTTCTAGTTTTTCTACGATTTTGTCATCGCTATTGTTTCCGATCTCTAGGAGGAAGGGCCTGCGATTGAAGACATCTTCCGGATCTCTAGAACGGAGTGTGTCTGCCGCATGTGCCGTCGAATCTATATCGAGGATAAGGTTTACCGGTTGTTTAGCGTGTTGCACCGCTCAAGATTTTCACATACAGTTGCTTGATAAGAAGATCAAGTTCAAACAAACAAGCACAGGCGGCTGTGCTCAACCGAGGAGGAACAAACAAGCAAACCTTCTCTAGATTGGATATGAAGAGCTTGTCGTCTCCATGCGGATCAAGTGACCTCTTTTTAATTTTGTCTGCTTGTGATTTAGTTTCCTAGTGGAAATCAGAAACTTGGAAAGAGACTCACAATATTGAAGAGAAATTCTTCTGTTCCGACGATCAAGCTGGAGAAATTCTCCAAATTAGAGTTCAGTGCCTGAAAGCGGAACACGCAGTTTGGTATGAAGTATTTGAATATGTTTTATATTGTGCAGTCTGACTTTGAATCTTTTAAAGGAGAAGGGGATAAGGACCATTGGATCTACGACGAAGACTTCTATCGTGATTGTCTCCTCAATTGTCTCTCCAATAGACTAGTAGAGACGTACAACAAACTGAAACTGCAAAGTAGATCTGAGACGTTCTGGAGGAACAGTTCAGAGAGGAAGAAGACATGTTAAAGACGCATCTTGTGGACAAGTTCATGACCTTCATCTTCACTGAAGAAAGAGAGATACTTCCATAGGTTGCAGATTTTGAGACTCTCATGGACAAGTTGAACAGTAAGAACATCCCTCTGCTAGATGGGTTCGTTGTAGGAGCTATCATTTTTAAACTCTCATCGGCATGGTACTCCTTTAAGACAGAGATGTATTAGAAAAAAAGTGCAGGTTAGTCTGAAAGACCTCAAACGTTTCATCTACAGTGGGAACGAGAACCAGACTAGCCACGCTATATAAATAGTTAGTAAGTAGAAGTTTGTTGCTAACATGATTACGCATCCTAAGCGAAAGCCTGAGTCTAGAAAGACTAACGTGCTCATCAGTGCACCTGCAGTTGCTGACACTAGCAAAAAAATTAAGAAATTTAAAGACAAGTGTTGCAACTGTAATAAGTGGGGTCATTGTGATTTCGAGTGCCTGCAACCTAAAAGAGGTGAATCCAACACACCAACAACTGATAATAAAGCAAACATGTTATATCAAACTGCGCCTGCCAACTTTATAGTCATGATTGGAAAAGGGAAGGTCAGTACTGAATGGTGGCTAGATTCAGGTGTCACCTGCTACATCTGCAACAATCCTGTGCTTCTGAAGGACGTTACTGCATCAAACGAGACTATGACTGTTATGAATGGAGACACTGTTCAAGTACTCCAGACTGGGAATGCGGATCTGGTACTCTTTTTAAGTACGCATTTAATTTTAAAAAATATTATATTTATACTTATATTAGCTATTAATTTAGTTTCAATTAGTCTATTATGTGATGTTGTTATGTCATTTAACATTAGTGTTGGTATAGTAATTTTAATGGTTAATTCGCATTATTTTGGTTGTGCTTATGTTGTAAATGAGATGTATAAGTTTAGTCTATCAAACAAAGTAGTAAAGGTAGACGAATCCCGATGAAGTTGTTAACATCAGATATGGAATGAAACAACTTACCAGATTTGTACTCAGCAACACCGAACATCAGCGGAGCACAACACATTTGCTTTGATAAAGGAAAGTGAGAAGAATCAAAACATTCAGATTAAGGCTAAGCTGAATTACCTAAACTTGAACTAAGGTTGAACTTAAATTGCCTTGAGTCTTATTTCCACCACCGCTTTGATTGATTGGTCTTTAGACATTCCTTTCGTCAGTGTATCAGCCAGATTATCCTTCGATCACACATCGATCAAAGTGATAATGTTTTGTTCTTTCAGATAATTCAATAGAGCGTGTCTCAGTCGTACATGTCGCCTCTTAGTATTAAAAGGGACATTATTCACGACTTGGACTGCTGCTTGATTATCACAGTACAAGCCCAAAGAATTGACATGAAGTCTAGACAAGGGAATGTCTAGAATCAAATTCCTGATCCAGTCTGCCTCTTCATCAGCTGAAGCTAAGGCAAACAACTCGACTTTCATAGACGACAAAGCTATACAAGTCTGTCTTTTTGATTTTCAAGTGACTATAACACCACCCAAAGTGAAAATAAATCTACTAGTAGACTTGTTGTTCCCAACTTCTGAACACCAAGAGGCATCATAGTATCCTTCCAACATAGGAGTGTAACTAGTGTAGCACAGAGCGTGATCTTTAGTACCTTTCATGTACCTCATCAACCGATCTAAGGCATCCCAATGCTTTTTGCCTAGACTATTGGTAAAGCGATTCAGCATGCTTACCGAAAAGGCAATGTCTGGTCTAGTGCAACTTGTGACATACATGAGACTTCCAATGATCTTTGAGTACTTTACTTGATCAATGCTGGTTCCTTCATTCGGACTCAACTTGACATTTGGATCAATTGGTGTTTCAACAGGCCTACAGTCTTTATAATCTCATGTAGTGAGAATCTGCTCAATGTAATGAGCTTGACTTAGAGTGACACGTCCATTGTCTACTCTAACTTTCATACCTAATAGGGTATCCATAGGACCAAAGTCCTTCATGTCAAATGTTTTTGCAAGAGTGGATTTAATATCCCTTACTGCAGCAAGATCTGACCCGATAATCAACATGTCATTCACATATAAGCATAAGATGACTGTTTTATTTGACATTGAGCGGTGATAGAGGCACTTGCCTGTGAGACTTGACTGAAATCCAACGCTCTTTACCACTTGGTCAAATTTCATGTGTCACATCTTAGGCGCTTGCTTAAGCTTATAGATTGATTTATCTAGTTTGCACACTTTCTCTTTTAGATCTTTATGTACATAACCTTCAGGTTGTGTCATGCAGATCTCTTCATCAAGCTCTTCATTCAAGAAGGTTGTCTTCACATCCATCTGATGAACTATAAAGTTCTCGATAGAATCTAAGGCAAGAAGAATCCTAATAGTGGATAGGTGACATACAAGTGAATAAACGTCAAAATAGTTAATTCTCCAATGTTGTTTATAACTCTTAGCTACTAGACGCGCTTTATATCTGTCTATAGACTCATTACTGTGCTATTTGTTTTTTAAAATTCACTTGAATTCTAGGATTTTAGCTCCTTTTAGTAGGCCAACTAGATGTCAAGCGTTGTTTTGTAGCAGCAAGTTCATCTCATCATCGATGGCTTCTGCCCACATTAACGCATCTTTAGATCTCATTGCTTCCTGGTAGGAGAATGGATCATTCTCTAAGTGGTAGGTGACGAAATTCGCACCAAAATCCTTAGGGATTCTATCTCTTATAAATACTCTAAGAGAAACAGGTTCCACCTCTAGAGGTTGGGGAGTAGTGTCAGAGGGGTCAGCTTCAGGTTCTATCATAGATTTTGAAATCATGTCAGTAGACCCGGAAACGGTCATGACATGATCTTTGATAAATTTATGTTCAAAGAACAATAACATCTCTAAACTCTATCATTGTATTAGTGGATAGATCCAGAAACCTGTCGGCTACACTATCTTCTGCACTACCTAGATAAACATGGGTTGTAGTTCTAGTTCCCAATTTAGGACTCTTAAGGTCTTGTATTCTTACATAAGTAATACAACTCCAAGTCTTTAGAGTGTCATATCTACTAGGATGGTCATGTCATAACTCATACAGAGCAGAGTTGAGATTTGAGTGAGACACTTTATTTAGAATGTGATTTGCAGTTAGGACTGTTTTCTTCCAAAAATAATTAGGCATGTCAGCTGTGAGGAGCATATAATTCAACATCTCTGTTAAAGTTCCATTCTTATGCTCAGCAATATCATCCGACTGTGGTGAGTAAGGAGTTATGGTTTTTAGGATTATACCTTCAGAGGCACAAAGGTCCCTAAACCCAGTCACATTGTACTCTCCTCCTCGATCACTTCTAAATCTCTTAATTTTTAAGTTTAACTGGTTCTCAACACGAGTTTTAAAAATCTTGAAGATCTCAAAAGCTTCATCTTTCGATTTTAATAGGTAGACATGATAATATCTGGAAAAATCATCGATGAAGGTAATGAGATACTTCCTCCCCTAGTGACATGACTTCGAAAATCATAGAGGTCGGAATGTATCAATTCAAGAAGTTGAGTACTCCTAGATACCGACTTAAAAGGATTTCTAGTAATCTTAGTTTGGGCACAAACCACGCATCTATCAAATCGAATAGAAAGATCTAAAGGGATGTTATGACTCTTAGCTAGATCTTGTATTTTCTTGTAGTGTACATGTCCAAGTCTATTGTGTAATAACTTTGGATCTATAAGAGCTGAACTTACTTGATTAATGCACTCATTCTCTAGCTTAAGTCTATACATACCATTGATCATATATGCACAACCATAATAGTGTGAATTAACTGCTAAGGTTATTCTACCGTTTTGAGTTATAAAGGAAAATCCAATCTTATCTAATAAACTCATGGAATCTAATTTTTCTTTTAAACTAGGAACTACTCTAACATGCTTTAACATTAAAGTTTTACCTAAAGAGAGAATCAGTTCTTCTGTCCCAGCACGAGTAACCTTAGTCTCTCTTCCATTGCAGTTCTCAACTTTGTCCTGTACTGCCCTAACCTCTGAGAGAAGACCTCTGTCATTTGTGACATGACAGGTAGCACCGCTGTCTAGCCACCACTCAGAAGATGTACTGCGATGACTACTTTCAATCATAGTCACGAAGGACTTTGGATCGGAGATATCGACCAACATGTTTGCAGAATTCTGTGGGGCTTTCTTCTTCTTCAGTATGTGTATTTCAGACTTGAAGGTATCCACTCAGAGACATCTTGCTTAAAATCAGACTCGCAAAAAGAATATCGAACATATCTGGCTGTTCGTTTTCCAGCTTATGACACATACTCTCTAGTTCTAAAAACTAGAAGTGTGCATTCAAGCCGTCTCAAACCTCTTTCGCGGTCTGACACGCACTGTAGGTCATAGTAAGACGAGAATTCAGGGAATTCAAAAGGTAATCCCTGCAAAAATTCTTGTCTCTGTTCCACTGATATCCGTCAACATCCTCTCTGATAGTGACGAAATCGCTAAGAACGGTGTAGAGAATTTTACGTTCTTTCATTCCTAGTTGGACATACTTTTTCCAATTGAGGAAGTTAGTGACAACAAAAGACTGCATTGACATCTTGATTTTGATTTGAACAGTAAAAACAAGAACAAAATCACCTGCTCCGTGCGGAGAACGAGACGATGTCTTCAGATCCAACACATAAAATAATTTGCACGAATGCCAACAGGAGATCCCTCCTGGTTGCAACAACGTACAGATCAAGTAGATCTGGAGGTGGCACTGGAGATCTGAATCAGGAATAAGAAGGCCACTGTTGCCATATTTCATAGATCACCTACGACGTTGAAAATCCAAAGGATGGACTCGTCCTTCAGGCAGCAAAAGCACAAAAAACGGCTGAAGAACTCTCCTTTTTTTTGATTATGACAGATTTGACCAGCGATGACCGCCGTTTGACCGGCGGCTGTGTTGGAGTTTGACTATGTTGACCGGGTCAACTAGTCAAAACTGTTTTTAAGTTATTATTATATGTTATTGTATTTTTAAATGTTAGGAGATGGTAGTTGGGAGTGGTATTTAATGTAGCACCACTTGGCGGTTTCTGATTGGTTGCTCTAGCCTATAAATAGGCTGGTTGTATTACTTGTAAAGCTTGTTGAATAGAAGTCATTCTTCTCCCATATTTCGGTTTTAGAGAGGGAGAGAGGAGCGCTGTAGCACTGGAGCGGTTCTTGTCCGGGCGGTTTGTAAACCAAGTCGTGCGGCTTGTGCTAGCGGTTTGAGTGGTGATCTCGGCAGTGTCGGCTCGCAAGAGGTGGGCAGCTCGTAGTTTGGGGATCTCGCAGCGAGAGGAGTGATCGCGGGTTGAGTGCTCGCGTGTGGTGGTCTAGCCGTAAGGTGGGAGCGGTCTCGCCGAGTTAATCTCGCAGTGCCAGCACGCCTGGGTGCTGCTCGCTTTGTGGGGGAGCAACCCGCTGCAGCCCACGTGGTAGTGGCGCAGGTCGCCTGGGCGGAGCTCGCGCGGGTAGCCTGGTCATCTCGCCGGGGGGGGGGGAGCTCGCACGGGTAGCCTGGTCAGCTCGGCCGGGTTGTGTCTCGCGCGAAGGGTTCTCGCCGGCCAGTTTTGGTGGAAGTTTAGAGAGAGGAGAGGTGGCTTGTAGTTTGAAGTTGTAAGGACTCATCTGCGTTTCCCAACAAGTGGTATCAATGCAAGGTTCGGATCCACTGGGAGTTGGCTCGGAAGATTAAGTGACAAGGAGAGATGGAGATGGGAAGTGGAATGCCGGGGCAAGTCCCCAAGTTGACCAAAACGAACTATGGAAATTGGAGTATACAAATGCGAGTGCTACTCGCCTCCAAAGAGTTATGAGAGATAGTTGAAGAGGGAGTCGAGGTGCTTACCGCTGAAGCGGAGGCATCGTTGACTAACGCTCAGAAGACAGCGTTGAGGGAAGCAAAGAAGCGGGACAAGAAGGCCCTATTCTTATTGTACCAAGGAGTTGATGAGGCGACGTTTGAGAAGATCTCAGATGCTGGGACATCCAAGGAGGCTTGGGAGATACTACAACGCTCCATGCAGTGAGTTGATAAAGCAAAGAAGGTTAAGTTACAATCCCTCCGAGCCCAGTATGAGGTGATGAGGATGCAAAGCTCGGAGAAGGTTGGTGACTACGTGACACGTCTACGGACGCTCACAAATGAGATGAAGAGGAATGAGGAAACAATAAATGATGTTAGCTTCATGGAAAAGCTCCTGCGATCTATGTCCAAGAAATTCAGACATGTGGTAGTGGTCATTGAGGAGTCGAAGGATCTCACCGAGATGACGGTAGATGAACTTGTTGGCTCGCTACAAGCTCATGAGTACCGCATGTTGCATGATGATGAGGAGTCGAGTGGTTTGGGAAAAACACTCCGAACTCAGCTTAACTTTGGAGAAAGCTCAAGAAGAGGAGGAGGCCAGCGCGGCTGAGGCTACCAAGGAAGAGGTAGAGGAGGAAGAGGTGGAAGAGACTTCAGAAGAAATCAGTACAACCAGAAGGAGGCGGAGCAACCTCAGGGTTGGAGACACGATGGAGGAGGAAGAGGCCAAGGTAGAGGACAAGGAAGGGACCTGGGAAGAGGTCAAGAAAGAGGAATAGGAGATATGTCCCAGACTCAATGTTACAATTGTAACAAGTTTGGGCATATGAGCTACGATTTTTGGGCTCCAAGGAAGGGAGGAGAAGCCAACCACTATGCTGAGGCAAGTAACATCAGTGGCGACCGGATGATGTTCCTTACCATCCAAGGTACTGCAGGAGGGAGGAACGGAGTGTGGTACTTGGACACTGGCGCAAGTAACCACATGTGTGGAGATAAGGGGCTGTTCACCAGCCTTGAGGAAAATGGTGGTGAAGTCAGTTTTGGCGACAGCTCAAAGATATCTGTGGAAGGAAGATGAGTGATAGCGGTCACGATGAATGGGAAGGAGGTGCATATCAACGATGTATTCTATGTGCCGGGCTTGAGGAGTAACATCCTAAGTCTTGGGCAGCTAGTGGAGAAGGACTATGGTGTCCTGTTGAGGGATAGTACCTTAGCTATGAAGGATAGTCAAGGAAGAGAGGTGGTGAGAGTGAAGATGGCGACGAATCGCCTCTTTCCTCTAAGTATGGATGCCAAGGAGATGGTATGTCTTGCGAATACAGGAGAAGAAGAGGAAGCTTGGCTGTGGCACCACCGGATGGGCCATCTGGGATTCACAAGCCTGAAGTTACTATCCCACTCCAAGATGGTAGAAGGGTTGTCTATGATCTCGCCTCCTCAAAGGGCATGGGAGGCATGTACCAAAGGAAAGCAGAAGAGAGAAACGTTCGAGGGTGGAAAGTCCTGGAGGGCGACAAGGCAGCTGGAGCTAGTTCATTCGGACATAGCAGGTCCGTTTGAGACGACCTCAGTTGGAGGCTGCAGATACTACATTACCTTCACGGATGACTACAGTCGGAAATGTTGGGTGTACTTTCTGAGAGAGAAGGCCGAGACGCTTGACAAATTCAGGGAGTTTAAGGCAATGACTGTGAAGGAGAGTGGGCAGCCACTGAAGGTGCTTAGGACAGATAGAGGTGGGGAGTACACATCTAGGCAGTTTGATGACTTCTGTAGAGAGTGGGGGATATCTCATTAGCTGACGACGGCGTACTCACCTCAGCAGAACGGAGTGACAGAGAGAAAGAACTTGACCATCATGAATATGACAAGGAGTATGGTGAAAGGCAAGAGTTGTCTAAGAAGTATTGGACGGAGGCAGTACATGTGGCAGTGTACTTACTGAATCGTTGCCCAACTAAGAGTGTAAAGTTCAAGACGTCGTTCGAAGCATGGTGTGGGTGGAAGACAAGCATGAAGCACCTAAGGGTCTTCGGGTGTGTGGCTTATGCCCATGTCCCAGACCAGAGGAGAAGGAAGTTGGATGACTGAAGCGAGAAGTGCATCTTCGTAGGCTACGCTCCTGCGAGCAAGGCGTACAAGTTGTACAACCCGGTGATGGAGAAGGCTATCATCTCAAGGGATATGATGTTTGAGGAAGACAGCTGCTGGAGCTGGGATGAAGAGGTGAGGAACATCAAGGGGATGTTCTTCGATGATGATGAAGAAGAGGGTGGTCAGGGAGATGAAGCTGAGCCACCATCACCACCCAGCAGGGAATCAGGGGGAGCTCTCACCCCTTACTCGAGTGAAGCAAGTACGAGCAGAGGAAGATCTAGTGGAGCAAGCACCAGTGGAACCAAGGATGATCGTCCTCATCCTCGGACAAGGAGGTTGGAGGATCGTCCTCATCCTCGGACAAGGAGGAGATCTATGAAGAGACGGCTCCAACTCATAACAATTTTTCTTTATACTGTTTGTTTGCAGATGTTGAGTCGTGCTCTTACGAAGAAGCCGCCCAAGAAAAAACTTGGAGAAAGGCGATGGATGCGGAGATAGCCTCCATCAAGAAGAATGACACCTAAAAGCTGGTGGATCCACCTGCAGGCCACAAACCCCTCGGGGTGAAGTGGGTGTATAAGGTGAAGAAGAATAAAGAAGGAGGCGTGGAGAAACACAAAGCAAGGCTTGTTGTGAAGGGTTACCGCCAAGTCCAGGGTGTGAAATATGATGAGATTTTCGTACCAGTGGCGCGGATAGACACCATCAGGCTGATCATCGCGCTAGCAGCACATCATGGGTGGAAGATAATGCAAATGAACGTGGTCTCTGCTTACTTGAATGGCTACCTGGAGGAGGATGTGTACATCGAGCAGCCTCCAGGGTATGCGGTGAAGGGACAGGAGAGAAAAGTTTGCAAGCTGGATAAGGCTTTGTACGGGCTAAATTAGGGAGCTAGAGCCTGGAATGGAAGTATAGACGCTTACCTGCAAAGGCACGGCTATCAGAAGAGTCCGCATGAATATGCACTCTACACCAAGGTGGATAAGGATGGCAGCATGATGATTATGTGCCCATACGTGGATGATATAATCTTCACAGGGAACAACGCTTCGATGTACGAGGAGTTCAGAGGAATGATGAAGAAGGAGTTCGAGATGACGGACTTGGGAGAGCTAAGCTACTTCTTGGGAGTAGAGGTGAAGCAGAGTGAAGATGACATCTTCATCTCTCAGAAGAAGTACGCTGAGAAGATACTGAAGAAGTTCAGGATGGAGAGTAGCAAGCCTATCTCCACTCCGGCTGATCCAGGGCTGAAGCTAAGTAAGGAATCGAAGGAAGGAGCGGTGGACTCCACTTTATTCAAGAGTTTGGTGGGTAGTCTACGCTACTTGACCTTCACCTGATCAGACATCATGTATGCGGTCGGGGTGGTGAGTAGACATATGGAAGAACCCAAGGAAGACCACTTCACGGCGGCGAAGAGGATCCTGAGGTATATAAATGGGACAAGAGGCCATGGGCCGAAGTATTCAACTGCAGAGGAGCTGACGCTGGTAGGTTACTCAGACAGTGACTACGGCGGGGATGTGAATGACCGGAAGAGCACTTCCGGGTATGCTTTCAACATGGGAACGAGGGTGTTCTCATGGAGCTCGAAGAAGCAAGCCACGATAGCGCTATCATTTTGCGAGGCTGAGTACATTGTGGCGGCGGCTTGCACCTGCCAAGCTATCTGGCTAAGGAATCTACTGCAGAGTCTACATCAAGGAGTGGATGGGCCAACGACCATGTTTGTGGATAACATGTCGGCCATCCAGCTCGCAAAGAACCCAGTGCTACACGGGCGTAGCAATCACATTGAAATAAGATATCACTTCATCCGCGAGCAGGTGGAGCTGAAGACGGTGGAAGTTGTATATTGCCCGATCGGAGAGCAGGTTGCAGATATCTTCACTAAAGCGCTGAAAGTGGAGACGTTCCTACGGCTCAAAGGCAAACTTGGCATGTGCTGTCAAGTTTGAGGGAGAGTGTGTTGGAGTTTGACTATGTTGACTGGGTCAACTAGTCAAAACTGTTTTTAAGTTATTATTATATATTATGTATTTTTAAATGTTAGGAGATGGTAGTTGGGAGTGATATTTAATGTGGCGCCACTTGGCGGTTTCTGATTGGTTGCTCTAGCCTATAAATAGGCTAGTTGTATTACTTGTAAAGCTTGCTGAATAGAAGTCATTCTTCCCCCATATTTCGGTTTTAGAGAGGGAGAGAGGAGCCCTGCAGCGCTGGAGCGGTTCTTGTCCGGGCGGTTTGCAAACCAAGTCGCGCGGCTTGTGCTAGCAGTTTGAGTGGTGATCTCGGCAGTGTCGGCTCGCAAGAGGTGGGCAGCTCGCAGTTTGGTGATCTCGCAGCGAGAGGAGTGATCGCGGGTTGAGTGCTCGCGTGTGGAGGTCTAGCCGCAAGGTGGGAGCGGTCTCGCCGGCTTGATCTCGCAGTGCCAGCACGCCTGGGTGCTGCTCGCGTAGTGGGGTGAGCAACCCGTTGTAGCCCACGTGGTAGTGGCGCAGGTCGCCTGGGCGGAGCTCGCGCGGGTAGCCTGGTCATCTCGCAGGGGGGAGCTCGCGCGAGTAGCCTGGGTAGCTCGGCCGGGTTGTGTCTCGCGCGAAGGGTTCTCGCCGGCCAGTTTTGGTGGAAGTTTAGAGAGAGGAGAGGTGGCTTGTAGTTTGAAGTTGTAAGGACCCATCTGCGTTTCCCAACAGGCTGGATCTACGAATCCTTCCGGCTTGCTCCGCTCCCAGCAATTCCACTGACGTTAGATCTCTCCAAGATGAAGATCGAGATTTACAAGGTTTCTTCCAGATCTAGATCGAGAGTCAGATCTGGACGAGATCCGTCCTTCTACAACAGGAAATTTTGCGCGAGTAACACCGGGAATCTTCCTCCAACAGGAATACCTCCTCCCAACACGAAATTCGGCGAAGAAATCGACCACGCGAACGACTCGGAGAGAACCCTGGACAATGCTGGAAGACTCCTTCCTGATCTAAGGCAAACAACGCTAAATTGAAAAACCGGCGAGCTTTTTCCGATCTTGAACGGTAGCGACAAGATGAATTCCTCCGATCGAGCGGCGACAGGATTCACGCGAATGTGGAGACAACCAGGAATGAGAGCGAAAGCGTAGCTCCGCTCAAGATAGTACATGAACGCTCATACAGTGCGGAATGACCTTATATAGTATCTCCAGCGTAGAGTCATTACACCCTAGTGACACGTAACCCATTGGGTCATTCCGAGTCGGTATTGACACACGCAGACATATAATAAGGTGATTGTTAACCGCAACCCGTAATTGGCTAGCCGCACCCCAAAATCTTCCAATTTTTCTCGCCTTTTCGAAATACTCCTTGTACATGCAATTTCAGGAAAAGTGATCAACACAAAAGTTGTAGATATCGACGAAATCTACAACTTTCGTGGTGAACACTTTTCCTGAAATTGCACGTACAAGGCGTATTTCGAAAAGGTGCAAAATCTGGGCATATTTCCAAAGTACGTCTTGTACATGCATTTTTAGGAAAAGTGATCATCACGAAAGTTGTAGAGCTCGTTGATATCTACAACTTTCGTGTTGAACACTTTTCCTGATATTGCATGTACAAGATGTATTTCGAAAAGGCGCGAAAAATTAGGAGATTTTGGGGTGCGACTAGCAAAATAACGGGTTACGGTTAACAATCACCTATAATAAATACCATAACAAAACCTTCGGCATAACAACGGAGGATCTGAATAATGATTTATTGAAATAAGTGATAGTTTTTGAAAACCTGCATATGAAATTGAAGCAGTCTAAAGAGGCACAAGCTATTTCTTCTAAATCGTAAGCATTCAGAAATACATTATTTGAAAATCACAAGCATTCCAGAAATCATAAATGGTAGTCTTGAAAGTCTACAGAGAATTCTATGAAAATCATAAGCATTCTGAATCCATTTCAGAAGAACATATTTCCAATTACATATGAAATTCATATAATAAAGCAATAAATCCCCAAAAAATCATAAGCAATACATTATCAAAGCTTCTTGTTAAATTGTCATTTGTTAATGCCCATCTCAGAAACTTCATCCACTTTTATGTTCAAATGAATGATGTTTGTTAGGTGATTTTTAACGAAAGACGGTTTAATCCATGTGTTCGACCGCCACCACCAAGGCAAACAGAATCTTGATCATAAACAACGCATTCGATCAAAATTATATTCGTCCTCGTTCAACTTCACTAGCAAAGCAAACATTTGACAGAAGCAGAAGAAGGCAAGGGCTTCTAGTTTGCCTGGGTAGAAAAAATTTTGGGCGACGGAAGAGAGAAGCGGAAGTTTTTGTGAAGTGGCGAAAAAGGTGGGACCGGACTATTTATTTACATATAATAACATCATATGATATGTTACGGACCTCGCAAGATTTCATTTTTGAACTGGTTTGCAAGCCGTATGCCCCAACGCATCACGACACACGAAGCATGATTCATATGCAGCAGATTGTTGAGGCGGGAATTTGAACTCGTGACCTCCTAAATAAAGGAACTTAGCGCCGGCCTTAATCTATATTCAGGCTATATTTCATTCGGCGGTGGCGGGTGCATCCGGTGGGCCGAAACGCCACTTTGAAACCAAAGTGGGAGATGTGGGGGTTGAAACGGAGCGGATCAGGTCCGTTTCCTCCTTGCTACGGGTGCAAACGGAACAAACGCCGTCGGCGGCTGTTTGTTTACCCGCCGTCGGCGCTTTTGGACCAAAACACCCGCTGTAGAAATTGCCAATTTT